>MRSU01006838.1:0-12238 GCA_008369845.1 Trichomonas gallinae
TTTTATAATCCAAAAAGGCTTCATTTGTAGGACCGATAAGATTTTAACGTCATTTCTATCGTCGTTTCTACACCTCTTTCCTTTTCTTGACAACTTTGTCTGAATCTAAGCAGCTTTGAGGTGGACTGATAGCTTTTTTCTAGCATCCAATAATTCAAAACCAAATTGAAAATGTGTTTACATGGCAAATTAACATTTTTACAAGTCAAAAATATCTATAATACTTACATGTCAAAAAGTCAGATAATTTTTTCCAAAATTTAATCATATAAAATGATAGGTAACATTATTTAGCTACTAAATTAAACAATGAAAATATCGATTTACTTTGAGATTTTACAGATTTCAAAACACTTTTCATCCAAAATCACAAAAATAAAATGTATATAAATAGCAAATATTAAATCAATGATTTTTGGAATAACATCAAATTGAAAACTTTACAATAATCGTCTCATTGTAATGTGGGCTTTTGCTCGTGAGCAAGAAATAGCAAATCTTGCGAAAGTCCAACAATCACAGGCGCAGCAATCACAAGGGTCAGCAGAAAACGCTGAAAGTGTTGTCCAAAACTTAGCTCGCCCTAAAACATCTTTGCTTTACAGCCCAGATGATGATTGTTTCATCACAATACCATTGTTGTCTGATTTCGAGGCGCAGCACATGAACGAAATCAAGGCAATGATGAAGAAATTCCAAATAAATACCGAAATTGAAGATTCGGATCAGCCAGCAGCTGAATCTGAGCAGATGCAACCACAACAAGAACAAACAATACACGTTCAGGACCGCATACCACGTACAAGAAGGAACTCTTTCGCACGACAAAATATAGATAAATCATCAAAATCGACAGAAGAATCAGAATCGGAGCCAAAACAACCACAACAGCCTATTATGACTGTAAATACAATAATCAAGCCAACAGAATCAACTCAAGGAACAAATTTCGCAAATCAATATGTTTATTCGTTATCTGAAAAGAGAGTCACACAAAGACCGACAAGAAAAGACATCTTAGCGCAAACATTCCCTGATTCACTCATGAAAGTCAATTTCGGACCAATAACAAACCCGAAAGTTGGAATGAACAAAGGATTGAAGTCAAAGAAAGAAAAATCAATCACAGAAGAATATATCATCGAAAAAATCCTCGGTGTCATAATAATCGCGCGAAATAAAACAGAAAAATATTTTGTGAAATATATTGATGCAGCTTATTTGCACTGCGATTTATTAACATCTGATGAAGTGTTACTACGTAAGGGTGGCAAAGGCTCTCTCAAGGATTTTGATGCTGCTCGCGCTAAGCATCCTTTGATTAGATCATTTATCTTGCCAAATCTCTTAGTTCTCGACAATTCAGAGCTGGAGCCGATGTGGTTCAACATAGAGAGAATCATTGATGAAAGTAATGATGACAATCGACTCGAATTTTTAGCAAAATGGAGAGGATTGGATTACGAGCAAAGCACATGGGAATCCAAGACATTTATAAGGTCACAGTCATTGATCGAGCAGTACAAGCAACATATCGAGGGAACAAACAAAAGAAAAATTCCATCTCGCTGGAAAAGGCCAACAGAGAAAGATTTCACACCTGTTAAGAACTGTGATGACTCACTGACAGGTTTAATCTTATCAGATGAAATGACTGCCTGCATAAATTTCATTATTTCTGGATATTTTAGAAAAGTCAACATAATTCATGCAGACGTTTCGCCAAGACTCCAGAGATACCAAATAGCAGCATCATTCGATTATTTAACAGATCAAACGAAGTTTAACGGCCCAATTTTGTTATTAACAGATGAATTCACTTTAGCGTCATGGAAAGACGCCTTTGACGAGTGGACAGGCTTCAACTCCATTATCTACTCAGGAACAGAAAAAGCTCTGACCTTAGTAGTGGAAACTGAATTTAATGTTGTTGATTCAAACGGAAGATTCCAAAACTCACTGATTCAAGCTGATGTTATCATCACGCCTTTCAACACGTATCGTGACAACCAAAACGTCTTCGAGGGAATCGAGTGGAGAGTTTTATTGATTGATTCAACGAAATTCTCGAAATTCGACAAGAAATGGCTCTCAAACATCAACAGTGAGTACATAGTCATCACAATTCCTCAATTAATCAAACAAGATCTTTCGAAATATTATGAAATTTTGCAATTCGCGAATCCATCAGTTTTCAAGGACTCCAAGCAGAAATTCTTCGCTCAGTTTGACTCCAGCGACGCAAATAATTGCAGAAAACTCGCAGAATTCGTAAAACCTTATATTATCGAGCACACAGAGAGAACAGAAGAAACAGACTATCATATGATCGAAGTTGAGCCTTCCCCTCAACAAGTTTCCTTGGCAATGGAAATTATTACAAACGCAAAAGACGTAATAATGAGTTCTTCACCAGAAAACTACGCAGCGCAAAGATTCGTGCTCTCCATTCTTAGATTCATCTCAGACCATCCAGCTTTAGTTAATTCATCGCTTGATTCCAAAGAAGTTATAACGCAATCCGGAAAATTCGTTATTATTGACAAAATCCTTCGTTCAAGGCTTGCTGAGCGCAAAAAGATATGCATTTTCTCAGAAATTCCTGACTCTCTGCTCATTGTCGGTCAAATGCTTGAACAATCGAATATTAAATACATGAAAGCGACATTTAACCAGCCAGACGACGAAATTAACTCATACATAGACTCATTCGACGCGGACGAATCAGTTAAAGTCTTTTTGTACGCTTCAAAACGCGGAGCAAGAAGAATCGACACATCTGTCTTCGATAGAATCATTCTGCTTGATGATGACACTTACAGACTACGCAGTGGGCCTAAGATTCCTATCTGGCATCTTGTTACACGCGGATTTCCAGACGAAGCATTATATTCCAGGAATTTATGCTACGAGCAGTCTTCCATTTACACTGCCCCTCCTGAAGGACCTCTTCCACCTCATTCTTCTGTCATGAGCTCATTCATTTTATCAACAATGTACAAATTATCGCAAATCAACCAGAAAGACTACTCCCAGTGGAATAACCACACTGCAGAAGACATCATAAAGAAGTCTAAACACGCAAATGTTGGAAACAGGTTAATTCCAATTTCCGAACAATTTAATTTCTTTTTGAAAAAAGTTGAAAACACGACACAGACATCTGAAGTTGTCACATCCATCCTAGACATCGGCCCACGTACGAACTTCGCTGCCAAATGCATCAGATCTGCTTTAATCGAAAAATCGAAGAAACTCGACGTGAAAGAAAGAGATCTACTTAAAAGCGTCGTCAAAAAACTATCATCTACAGAAGAAGACGGAAAGTTCTTGGTGGACAACGAATACATCTCAAAGTACGCTAACGATATAATAGACAGAACATTTTTGTTCTTGAATATTCAACGAGCTTTGTTCATTTTAACTGAGTTCACTTGGATTGCGACATTCGAGAACATTCCTGTAGCCAATGTTTACTGTCTGCTCTACTCTGTATACGCGAATGGACTCAAAGAGAGTTTTAATTCATTAGACAAATCAGTTTTCGACTTACAAAATGAAGACAGTTTAGTTTCTTTAATAACGAAATTAGTTGAGCAGATTAACTCTACATATTCGACACCAGACGAGAGTTTCTACTTCGATTATATTCCTCTGCCCCCTGAAAGGCGGTCAGTCATCATCAAAACATACATGGAGAGCAGGAACATGAATCCACAGTTAACTAATATCAATGTGCAAATTCCTGAAAACAAAGAAACGAAAGAAGTCGAAAAACCAAACGACAGAGATGTAGAACAACTTCCACAATCAGCTGGCGAACTCGACAGGAAGATCATGCTCAATTTACACAGACATCCATTCGAGCCATTCCCGCAGAGAAACGACAAACTTATTTCTGATACTATATTTAATACGATATTAGACAGAGGTTTTCCTATCAACCAGAACGGCGAGGTATTGTGGAAAGATTTCTGCGGCTTCGTCGGCTTAAACATGCATCCTGATAGAGTCAAAGATGTCGCGTGCGAAATAGTCAAGCAGTGCGTCTTGACAATGCAGTCTATGAAAGAATTCGATCCAGCTGATTCTTCACTATTAAAAGACTTGACAATCAAAATCAACATTCACTCAGCCAAGAACTTGATATTAACTGTCAGAGCGATGTCGCTGATTTATTCTATTTCTCAACAGTCTTTTTCATCGGCTATGAAGAAAGTTCCTAAGCATCCATCATTGCCAAATTGGTGGACGGGTGAGCACAGCGAGGCTTTGATTAATCTTATGAGACAGAATGGCACGTTCGCGTTCTTTAAGTGGATAGTTGACGACAAACTGCCATTTGCCAGCCACATAAAGAAGCACGCGATGAATCTTTTCATGAACACAGCTGCTTTAGAAGAGAAAGGAGAACTGAAGGCATCTGACGTTCCAAACAAACTCGGAGATTTCACTCTACTAGTGAAGAGAAGGTTCAGGATCGGCATTGCTTTGTGGATGATCGATCAGGCAGGCAAAATCATGACTAGTTCCGTGAGAAATGAAGACGATACTCTGAGAATAGTCAGTTTTGGACGGATTGTCAATAATCCGAACTTCAACTGCCCGTACTGCCCATATCCTGTAGGATACGTCGCTGAAAGACTCCTTAAAGTCTCAGACGGCGAGCCGCAGTGGTACAGGTGCGAGATTTCCGCTGAAGCAGGAAAACCGTTATTCACAGTTTCGCCTGTATATGATCCAATAAAGGAATGGGTTGGATCCACACCAAAAGAGGCATGGACAAGAGTGTTTGGACGTGCTAAGAAAGGAGAAACAATCAAATATTCAGGACTTTGGCTGTTCGGACTTGTTGGAAATGCAGCAATGAATAACTTCAAATCGCAATTGAATAGTGATTCATATGAAGAAGTCCCAGATGGCGCTGCTAAATCACTCGAATCAGCAGCAGACCTTTTAACTAAGGAATAATAATATTAAAATGTTTTTTAGGTTTATATTTTTTTAAAAAATTACCCTGAAAATTAGCCAATATCACTCTATATTTAATACTTGTATGATATGTATACTATTGATGATATTGATATTTATTTTCTGATTTCTTGACATATATTATATAGCAATTGTCACTTTTGTTTGTTTACCCGACAGATCTGACATGTAAACAAAGCTCTTTTTTTGGGTGGATTTCCATACATCTTCAAGTCGCTACAAGAATTTTAAAATTAACATCATGTGACACATATTTACATCAAAAAATCAAATATTTAGTGGAATCCAATAAAAACTTGACAATATTGAATGATGACATCGAAAATAAATATGACAGTGAAAATAAAAGGTGACACTATTGTATCAAAAGCCCACAATAATTTTAAAAGTGACAATTTGGCCCATATCCCTGACACATGCTGATCAATTTTAGTGATTGATGACTGCAATTGTCAGACGTCACTTTTCGAATTTTGAGACTTACTTGTTTATTCTTTGTGAAGCAAAAAATCTCTAAATTTGAAAGAAAAATTTTATTGAAAAATTTGTAAATAATGCTCTATATAAATAGATAAATCTATATTTTAAAAATCAAAGTCTTCGATTTCTCCATATAAAATTATGATTTTGTCAGTTCATTTTATCAGAATGTCTGAGAATCAGGAGACCACTGTTGCCACTAAGGAGTGCCCAAAGTGCCACACAAAGATTGAGAAAACAGAAGGTAACTACGCCATGACTTGCAAGTGCGGCTGCAACTTCTGCTTCATGTGCAACGAGCAATTTGAGGATCGCGCTGCTACATACAAGCACCTCCTCAACCACCACACACCACATCGTTAAGATGTGAAAAATCTTAGAGTGTCTAAAACATTACGAATGATGAATAAAAATATTCTGTTTTATAACTATTGATAACCTATTAAATAGACATAATTATTGCATATTCATCAACTATGGCTTCTCTAATTTCATTTCACCCAATGGAGAAATCGATTTTAAGTTTGTTCAGTGAATTTTTTGCTGAATATCGTATAAATAGACTTCCAAAAGCACATGGTTTCAATAACAGAGATTAATTCCGTTAAAATTTGATGTTAATAATTATTATCTTTATTTATTCAAAATTCAATAGAAAAAGGCCATAATTATTTTACGCAAAATAAAGTGATATATTAGTAAATTTTGAGTTTTTAAGTAATATGTTACTTTAACAAATTTTTGCCATTTTTTTTTCATTTGCTGATACACAGGCTTCGGATTCCCGTTGTTTATTCTTTATTTATTACTTTAACAATAAGATAGTTTTGAGCACTTATTATTGATTATATTCGTGTTCTTCTGATTTTTTTGTTTCGACATGTGGCCAATCAGTATTACACTTATATCACATAAATGCTCTTGTAATGTTATACAAGAAAACTAATGTCTCGAGACATTATTTTCAATATATGAGTCACTATCAAATCTGAATCAATACCGAACCGATTAGTGATCAAAACATGATAATAAATGCAATGTATGCAACTATCTGACTAGAAATACACAAATAAGAAATCATAATTTTGATTTTTTTAGCAAGGAAATAATATTTCAACAAATCATCAAAGTTATAGTAAGATATATGTTTATATTGTCAAATGCAATTTATTTATACTATTTTGAAACCATAATTTTAATCAATAATTTATTTTGATATCAAAAAGTTGGCATTATAAAGATGTCTCATTAATAATTAACATATATTTCTCATAAATAATAAAAATATTATCGAGTAATATCATATTATCATCGAATTTATTGATGAATTAAATAAAATAATGTTATAAACAGTTATGTGATTGAATAAGAAAAGAATAATATCAAAAATTACAATATCATTTACTTCTCAAACATAGGGGGTATTAAATTGACATCTGCTGTTTCAATGATAGAATCGCCACCAAAACCGCGTGATGGAGATGCTAGCTTAGGAGAGAACAGAATAGTGGATCCATAGTCGCCTGGAGACCACTGCGCTATGCCTGGAGACATTAATGTAAATGGGGATCTTAAGATTCCCGGAGATTTAAGAGATCCAAATGGACTCTTAAGACTAAATGGTGTATCTGTTAATGATGGTGTCATCATTGGTGTCGGTAATGTTGGAGAAGCAGCCTTAACTGTTTCTTTAACGATTTCCTCGAACCTAGGAGGCTTTGGAACGTCATCAGCCGACTTAGGAGCTGAAGAACTTGGACGTCCACGTCTTGGTCTTGTTGCTCCAGTCTTATCATATTCAAGTCTCTTCTTTAGAGTAGAATTCCAGCGGTTCTTGACAGCGTTGTCGCTGCGGCCTTTCATAATCTCTGATATCTTTACCCATTGGTTGCCCATCTTTGCGTGCAATTCTATAAGTAGTTCATCTTCTTCCGGTGTGAAAGGGGATGTATTAACTTCAGGATTGAGATGGTTCCTCCATCTCTCGCGGCACTGCTTGCCTATTCTTCCTGGTAATAATTCTGCAAGTTTAGTCCAATTCTTGACACCATATTGATTAACGAATTTAATAATCGTTTCATCTTCTTCCGGCGTCCAGCTTCCCTTAATCAGGTCTGGGTTAATAACCTTCTCCCACCTCTCTTCAATCTGAACAGCGCTCTTTCCCGGGAAAAATGGGACGAGCTCACTCCATTCCGGTCTTGGAGTGCTCTTCATAAGCTTCTGGAACAACTCGTCCTCCTCTTTCGACCACTTGGTGTTTTTGGAGTACTTGTTGACTTTCTGTCGTGCGCGGGTTGGCGCGTAAGACGTCGATGACATTTAAAATTAATAAACGATATTTTTTTTTCCTGAATTTTTTTCTTTTGAAAACTTAGCCGTTTATTAATTATTTTTATTGCATATTTAGCTTTCTTTAGTAGATATCAACCCAAATATTTAATAATTTCAAAAATTTGCCGTTTAAAAATTCATATCTCGATAACTAAGCATTATTTTCCAAAACCATTAATAAACCTATGCATATAAATGTTAATTGTGACTAATTAACCTGTTAAAAGTCTGATTTTGTGATTACATGAATCGAATTGAGTAATTTTGATGGGCGGTAATTGTTTTGAGATTTTATCTCGTTAGATATAGAAATAATTGACAGAAACAAATGCAATCTATTAATTATAATAGCAAAATAAAACAAAACGAAAATCAATTTGAAAATATTACTTTATAAGTAGTTTATTGCATTGACTAAGATTATATATCAAGGAATTTAAATAAATATTCAATTATCTCTGCTATACATCGTTAAAAAATATTTCTCATATAAAAAATATATCTTAAAATTAATCTTCGATATCAGAAATGTTATATATACAAATTATTAAATATAGATATCATGCTTAAGTTGCTCTATCAATAGATTTCAAAATTTTTCCATTAAAATCGTCTAAATGTGCGAGGAATCCAATATACATGTGTATATAAATATGAAAAACATGTATATTTATTTTGACACCGCGAATATGAAAATTTGATTAAATTTTCATATGAAATACTCTTATTTTGAGTTCCTTATCGAGGCCAGATGACCATGTTGCACACATCGACTTTGATAACATAGACCATGAGTTGTGGTTCGTCGACGAACCTGAGCTCAAGTTCCACATGTATACATTGCCGATCGACACAATCGTGCTGCTTCCGCCTGCAACATCTGGAAGAAGCGCAGAGAAGCTGCCAGCGAGAATTATACAGGTATGGAACCATTCTGCTTCTTCATGACATCGACTACAACAGTGTCATCAAGCAAAACAAGCTCTCTCAGGAGGAACTATTAAAGAAACTCGAAGAACATGGATTCAAAATCGAGCCAATGAAAGGTGACGAGAAATCACCGACACCAAACTTCCTCCCACACCATTACGCACGCCCATACCAACACAAAGTCTTCTCTCTCTACATATAAGGAAAATGGTATCGTATGGAGTTTGTCGGAAAGGCCCTGGCCGAGTCTACCGCCGATAACATCGACTCCAAGATACTTACCGACTTCTGCCTTACGCCAATCTTCGAAATTGTCGATTTACGCAATGATCCAAGAATTAAATTCTATGGAGGCACACGCGGACTTCAGGCACTCGAGGAGACATACAAGACAGATGATACGCTTGCTATCGCAGTTCCACCAATCGAAATGAAGCAGCCCTTCGACGTTTCTGATGAAGGAGCTGTGATGCCGACGAAATCGACGTGGTTCGTCCCAAAACTTGTGGATGCCATGGTCATTCGCCTTATCCAGGGAGATAAGTAAATTTTACGTATAAATATAAATACAACTGCTTTACCTTGATTTAATCATTTTTCCATCAATAACATATTCCTTTCTACATAAGTTATAGCTATTTTACCATTAAACAATCCTATTTAAAGCACATAGACTTCCAATTTAAAACTATAGATACAGTGGGTCCATAAGTGTCATATACCAGAAATTGTCAATAAACTATAGAAGATTCATAGAGTTTGAACGATATAAATTTCATTCTCATTTTAAAAATTTAATCAATTCTATGTTTCGAATCACTATAATTCAGTTCTATATATCGCTTCATTTCTGACAATATGGTCTATTGTGTCAATCAAATAATTATTTAGGCATCAAAATGAGGTGAAATGTCAAAAGAGTATCGGACGAGGTTGCGCTACCGTTTTTAAGTTTACATGTCATATTTGCCATGTAATTTTTTATCAAATTTCCTTCTACGTAGGCTCCGCAACCGATGACATTACATACAAAAATATGACACTTTACATGTCAACTCCTGAACGATAGCGCAACAATGTCCTAGAACAGTTTCTCAATGTCAAAATGTTTTATTTTTCAGAAACTTGTCAGGCGAAAGATAAGGAGAATTCTTTATGCATAGCAATCTTTAGCTGTCATAGAAGCCAAATCCGTGTAAAATAACCCCTGGTTTTAATCTTTTTCCATAGGTGAAAAATTTGACATTTTCAAAAAATCAATGTTTAATGATGAACTAGAGTTCTTGGAGATCAACTGCCATGAAAATATTGCTTGGAAAGTAGTGGCTGAGCTCCTTGAAAACGAATATGTTCAATTCGTAGGAAATTTGATTATCAAAGATTCGTATGATAAGAATTTCGAAATATATCAACAAGTAAACAAAATCACATCAGAAATAAAACGCATTAAAGCTGACAGTTTACAATTTCGCATGAAAAATTTGCAACAAAATCCAATTATACATCAAAATAATCTCGAAATAACAGAAATAATACACATAATACAGCTATATCTTGATGAATATCAAAATACACGCAATGAATACACAAGAATCTACGATTTCTACAAATTAAATTGCGAAAAAAGAGATTTGATAAAGTATTGTTTATCAACACTCGATGAAAGACAAGATACAATCAGTAATGATATTGCTTACCAAAGTACTACAAGTGTTTACCTTGAATCATTAATTCTTGGAAATTATGCTAACGATATTATATGTGGAAAAATAGAAAATTCGAAGATAAACAAGCTATATAATTCAATTAAGCGCATTACATCCAATGATTTTACTTTTCATTCAGTTCCGGATAATATCAACAAATATTCGTTATTTGTGGCTAGAATTCCAGAATCAAAGAGATTTCAAATACAAAAACTATCAGAAGTGTTGGCAAAAGTCACCATATCATTTACGGATTTTGAATCAATTACCGAAAGTTTGCGTCTGATAGAAATAGACATTTCTAAATCTGAAAAAGCAGTCCACAATGCTAAAACAAAACTTAAAAATAGTATCAAATCATTCTATGATGATTATTTCCATTATTCAAATCAAATCACAAAAATAAGTCGAGTAAGTAAAATAATTTTATCATCAGAATATGACTTAGAAACAAAACATTACACTATTGAGTGTTGGTCCAGGAAAGATAATTTTATGCAAATTCAAAGATTATTAGAACAAATTAATGATACTAATGAAATAATACACATAAATGTAACACCACAGACAAAAGTACATAACAGAGATATTCCTTCTTCCTCGAAAAGTCTATTAACTGGCTTCATTTCGAAATTTAATTCAACAAATTTTAGTTATTATGATCCAATTATATGTGGATTATGTGGAATGATGACAGCAGATGCAGGATATGGATTAGTTTTTCTTGTTTTTCTATCTCTTATTCAGTTTATCTACAAAACAAGAAAAATTTTTTTCGTTTTTCCATTTTGTTCCATATTTTGCGGAGTTTTATTCAACCAGTTCTTTGGAATACATCTTGACATTCCTTACTACATAAGCTATGCATCTGGTTACTTTGAATTAACAGTCAGATTTAAGATTATGACCATTTATATTGTTTTGCAAAATTTTTTACTTTTTGTTTCGAAACTCGATAAGCTTAATACGAGAATATCATCATGGATAGATTACTTGGGTTTAGTTCTTCATACTATAATAGTTGTTGCTATTCCAACATATTTAGTTATCCAAATATTTGTTCAAAAACATCACATAATCGAAGATCTTTGGAATCTGATACTTTTCAGGTCAAAGTCAAAAGTATTTATTGGAATATACTACAGCTTGATTCCAATTCATCTGCTTTTTAACAACAGAAAGAAATATTTCAAGACGATGACCAAGAAAATCAATTTTTTGATTCTGAACATTTTCGCGATTTTGATCAGTTATTTATTTGTTCTTTTCTCATTTTTGATGTATGGCATGTCACAAACGATGAATTACATCTTTATAACTGGTCCATTGAATATCAAGAACCATAATTTAAGTGTGATTTTGTTGACATTTTCATTCTTATTCTATTCATTACTAACTTCTTTGTTTATCTTTGTCATCATCGTTGTTTCATTCTTCCATGCATCTCTGCTTATGTATGTTCAATTCTACTTGCATACAAATAATAGCAGCTCAACAGAATTCGATCCATCAACATTTTAATTCTTTTTCCCTGTTTTTTATTTATTAATAAAGCGGTTTTATTGTTTATATATATATTGTTAACATTCTTATATAACATGCAGATATAAATCTTTTAATATTCGAAATTTACAAAATCAGAATTTACAAATCATTTGGATACAAGCCAGCAAACATGCCTTCCATTATT
This sequence comes from Trichomonas gallinae, assembly GCA_008369845.1. Lineage (NCBI taxonomy): Eukaryota > Parabasalia > Trichomonadida > Trichomonadidae > Trichomonas > Trichomonas gallinae. Next base: position 12,133 of record MRSU01006838.1, read on the forward strand.
CTATAACATACACTTATAACTTTTTTCATACCGTATGTAAATTTTTGGGTCATTTTTGAATCTGACGGTCATCTCTCAATTTTATTGCAGGGGTTGGCAAGCAATA
>MRSU01006841.1:0-20841 GCA_008369845.1 Trichomonas gallinae
AGACTTATGCTATTGTTAAATTACAAAAATAGTTTGCTCAATCAAACAAGGATATATTATAGTATAATATATATTATTTAAAAAATGGATCCTGGAAAATTCCAGGATTATTTCCAAATTTGCATCCCTATTATCATGAATTAAATCATGATTAAATCAACATAAAAAAATTCTTATTTATCCATCGTTAAAATCGCTTTTGTTAGATTTTAATGATGCAAATAAATTTTAAATGTCAATAATATTCGAACCAATTAAGAAAATCAACTTTATTTGTGAATAAATTTTCCGAACTAAAAATTATTACATCACTTATTGATATTATCTCAATATATTTACTATATTATTCCTTTACATGCATATATTAGTTTCCCATCACCTAAATAACAATATTTCAAGAACAAAAATATAATTAATTAAATTACAAATTAGAATATGACAAAATCATATATGGTCTATAAATAAATAGATTTTATAAGATTTTATCGAATCAATTGATATTTAATTTTGAAATATAATATTAATGAAAATTAAACGAGTTAATGAAAACAAAATGTTTATAACTATCTTTCTTATGTATATTATCTTATAAAGTAACGTATTTTTCTGTTGTATTAAACATCCGATTAATATCAGTGTAAACAGGCTTATCATATCCCTTGTTCCAGCGATGAGACCACATGTGAGTCGATGCGCAGCTCGGGCAGCGCAATCCGTAGATCCACGGTCTGAAGTATACATAACATGCAATTGAGAGAACCAAAACTAGCATCATTATTGAGTCACTGACGCCTACAGGCAATGCTGTGTGTATTAAAGTGCACATATTCATAATTGCGAACATTAATGGAACCAAATAATGGTACATGAACATTGTTCTTGGTACTAAAACGAACGGGAAGTAGGAAACAGCCCAGGCCCAAGTCAGCAGTATGTTTCTCCAATCAATCTTCCTGAAAATTGCAGCAACAAAAGTTAAAGCAATTCCTGCAGTTGAGAGCCAGTAAGTAGCTGGAGAGCCAACACAATGAATGTTTCTGTCGGGCTGATGATAAAATCCGACATATTTATCCATGATTAATGGCCAATATTTAGGATATGACTCGTAAGGGTGAGGTATATCTGATCTCATGTTGATTCTGTTCATGACAACATTCCATTCAATGATTCTGTCGATAAATCCGGATCCGATTAATCTGTTTCCCCAATATGTGACGTTTTCTTTGCCCCAAGGGATAAGTGTCGAAGCATGCCTTTGAACTATGTATTCGCTGTTGTATCCTGTGTAAGGTGTAATAACGAAATGCAAAACCCAAGCAAAGTAAAACGTGATGCCGCATGGAGCAAGCATCAAACTTCCTCTCTCTAAGATATCAGGTATTGACGGCCAATCAGTTATCATCCAAACAAGCTGCGACATGCCATCCACTGCGATTAAACCTAAAGCAGTGTATTTGCACGCCATGGCGGCTCCCAATGTGATACCAGCGAAGACCGTGCGTAGTGGAGTTGCTTTGTTCATGAATAAGCAGAAAGCGTAAATGTGAAGACATGTGAAAAAGTGAAGCATGCCGTCGGAAAGGATAAACTTACCTTCTACGATAAGTGAAATATCTGTTGTAAGAATTAAACCGGCAGAAGCTGCGAAAAAGGAAGGGATGGATAAACAACGCATCGCACAAAACAAAAGAGGCGAAGTCATTGCTGAAAATACTGCTGGTGTAATGCGTTGTGACACAAAAAATAGTTCATTAACTAAATAATTTTCACCAAACTTATTTGCGAAATCGATATCGCCTTTATATTGTGTTGCACCCGCAATAAATCCCATAAGCATTTTACCTAGTGGCGGGTGAATATCGAAATGGAATCTGTTTTGAATATACCACGCAGAAAAGTTTCCGAAGTGAACTTCATCGAATATTACCTGCGATGGATCCGCAATCATCCACAATCTAGTGAATAACGCGAAAAATGATATAATTATCAGCAGGAAACAATCCGTTGAGTTGAGAACTGGAGTGTTTCCGTGATAAGCTTTTACCATTCTATTCTCACTTTATTTTACATGACAAATGTCATTTTACGTGTCATTTTAGATTTCATGTTAATTTTATATTAATATTTTAAAATCACTATTAATATGTCTAACTCTTTTATTTTACACTAGGCTTTAACATTTTTTGCTTAATATTTTTTTCGATATCAAAAAATTATAGATTTGCTATGTATTTGTATACCAACTTTCTGATATTTGCTCAGAATTTCATAGAATTAAATGTATTTAAGATGAAAAATGATATAAATATTTTGGAAAATAGAAAATTTAAGTAAAAAACAAAAAGAATGTGAATGATTATTTTTGGTGCGAAATTACCGTAATTGATTGCATTTGGAATGAATGGAATCAACGTAAGATTTCATTTTTTGAATTGCAGCTGATGCGGAGTTGTTCATTTCGTCTATTTGTGATTCAGCTTGCTCAAGATTTTCGCTGGCATCATTCATTTTATCCTCAATGTTGTAATTTATCATCGAATAAATTAAATTTGTATTTTCAGGCGGTAATGACGCAAAACCTTGAACTATCGGTATACCTTGTTTAAATGTATTCACTGAATTTGTCTCGCATATTTCTTTATCAGACTTTTGTTTCGCTTGATTATTATTATTATTCGGATGAGCTTCTGTCATTAAAAATGAATTTTAAATCAATGAATTTAAATATATTTATTCATAATATACTATGTATCTGACTTAAATCTCTATTCAGTCCATTATTTTATCCCATAATGATATTATGATTTCTATATAATAAGTAGTAAATAAACTAACTCAGATTTCATGTGTGATTGATGAATTTATTAAATAAAATATATGTATTGATTCATATATAATTTTTGGTTCTGTTTTTCACTGTCATTAACATTCTGTTCAACTTCTTTTGGTTGTTCTTCGCTTGCAGCTTCTGGAACATTAAAAAACTCTGCTTGATCATTTAGGTTTTTGTTTTCTTTAAAATTTTTTAAAAACTATCATCCTTAATTAATAATTTTGTCGCCATTGTAATATTTATATTCATCCTAAATTGATATAAAAATTTCGAATTTCGGTTCTCAATGATGCGCTTTCCTGCGAATTGAGATGGTCAAAATATCAGATAAACATACTTATGTAATAATATTTTATATCTAATAATCTTCCTCCTCATCTTCTTCTATTCCCCAGTTCATAAGCTTTTGTTCTTCATAAATTTGATTTTCGTCAACTTCTGGTGAAATAAAATCTCGATCAATACAATTATCATAGAATTCATTGGCAACTTCACCTATTTCTTCGTAATTAAGAAGCTCAAGGACGCACTCATCTCCATTTGATTCAACGAATAATTCACGAACTGTTTTGTCGCCGAATCTATCGAACCTTTCTCTACCTTGGTAATCAATCACTTGGTGGAGTTTCTCCATTGCGAACTTTGCGAATTCAAACTCCTCATTTTCAGGATCTAAAAATGAAACAATTATATCCATCGAATCATCATCAAATATTTTGTAATTGATGTCGCACCCTATCAAAATGAAGAGTCTTGATACTTCTTTTTTCATCGCATATGGTAGATTTTGCATGAATATTTTCAATGTATTAATGAATGATGAATTAAATTTCTTTGCGAATCTTTTAGGATTCTCGCAGCAAAGAATTAAGTTATAAACGGCAATGCACATGTTATCAAAATATTCTGGTGGATCCTCAATAACATGTGGCTTAAAATATCTGAATAAGTAAGTCAAAGTTATATCAATTAATATATCATCAATCTTACCAACAATGCTATATGTTAAGCTCGCAATTAAATTGATAATTGCTGAATCAATAGGTAAAAACTTGAATCTGTCTGCTAATAAAAACAATCTATCGAGATTTGCTTCATCAAATATATTCAATGATCGAATACCTTCATCAAAAACTATTTTGTTCAATGTGAGAATTGTTGTTGCATAAATATGATTGATATTAATATCTGTATATAGAATTCTCATGAATATATCAATATACTGCGTTGCATCTATTCCAAAGTTATGAAATTCTATTATTTTTTCACGACTGAACAAATCATCTACAAAATTATTGAAAAATTGATCTAATTCATTTTCATTTAAGTATTTGTGCTCTTGTGCTTTCCTTGCTCGATATTTATATGATTTAACTGGCGAATTTTTGAATAATCTTGAAAATAATAATGAAATATTTCTTAATATAATTGGATCTGTAATATTTGGATCCTTGAATAGATCAAAAATTCCAGTAGAATATATAAGTGCAGTAGCAATGTCAGAACTCTGCATAATTCTATCGATAATACAACAAATATTTGATGAATAATTAATATTAAAGAAATCATTGCTTTGGAGTATTCTATGCATTATGTGACTTTTAAGTGCGAGTAAATTAACCTCTTTTGAGCATGATACAACTCTTCTGCATAAAATGTAAAAAGCTTTAACGTTTTCAATTATACTACATTGCATTACAGTTTCAAACACGCCTGATTCTATCATTAATTCTGCAGCTTCACTGTTATCAATAAAAGATAGATAATTTATTAACTCGATTAATATTCTGTTAACTTCATCTTGGTTTCTAGATTGAAGTGTAGCGATGTATAGTGGTACTAAGTCGTTAAATTTAGTAGCTGCTGATCCATCAAATTCTTCTGAAGCAATATACTGATCAATTTCCGCTTCATTGATGATAAAAGACTCTGGAGGAACTTCTTCTATCTTCTGACTTTCGGGAATTATTTTGTTTATTGGTGAAATTTCTTTAAATTCTTCATCCATTGATGTCACTTTTTATAGCAAAATCTTGTCACTTTTAAGAATCTCGACACTTTTTTTGCAAAAAAAAATCATTTTTTTTTTCCAGATATAATTTAGACATAGTCACACAATTCATAATAAATTATATTTTATGATAACACTGATTATGACTTTTTTATTGCTTATATCTTAATATTATCTTATAATGAAAAATCAAAACTTGCAATTTGACATTTCATGTGTAAAATCTCAATATTTGAATATATAAAGCTTATCTATAGATGATTAATGTGTATTTCTCGTTCATAGACGAATCATAATTTTTGAGATAATATTTCGGACTCAATATATAAAAAGCTCACTATATTCAACATAAAATAAAGATTTTCTATTACTGTATAGTAGTAAAACTATCAATACACACGACCAAACAAAAAAAGAAATGAAATTTGGTTAAATATTGCAAAATGCTTATATTTCACAGTATTATTATTATTGTTAGCTCAATATAGAAATATTATTAATAACAAATCAAATGCTGACTGTAGATTTTTGCGAAATATATCAAATATTTTCAAAATTTGCTAATTAAGTACTCAATATTAAATATATATGAAGGTAATGAATTTTTAATAAAGTATAATGTCTTTTAAAGCTAAACGAAAAATGAAAGTAATAATAGGTAGAATATGCAATACGCCTGCATTCCACAGTAATAATAGTTTTGTTAGCTCAAAAGAGATAAATTAATAGTAGCAAATCAAAGGTTATCTATAGATTATTGTGAAATAAATCAAATATTTTCATTTATTCTATTTTAAGATTTTATATTAAATGTATATGAAGATAAAGATTAATAATGAATAAGTATTAAATTATATTGTCATAAAAAGCTATAGATAAGGAGAAAAACACTCAACCATTAGATCAAAAAGTGACAAAAAGGATTAAAAAAAATAATTGCTTAATGATGATTTTTCGCACATTTCTGGGATATTTACAGTGTTACAAAGCGAAATTTGAAGAAAAATAAAATCAGAATTTTTGTAATGATATAACCGCTGATTTTTTTTTTCGCAAAAAAATATATATATGCAAGCAGTTCTTGATCCATCAAAGATCGCTTTCAAAGGTTGGATGGAAAAATGCGGCGGCAACGTGAAGAACTGGAAGAAGCGACTTTTCGTTATCAGTGATCTTACTATGTACTACTTCAAAGATCAGCAAATGACTGAAGAACTCGGTAGGATCCCTTTAATCGATACAACTCTCACAGAGGAGCCTGAGACAGATGGACCAGGTTTCTACTTCAAAATTCACTTCCCTCCGAACTCTACTGCCGCTCGTTCTGATTATCTTTGTCGTTGTCCGACGGAAGCAGAGCGCACGGAGTGGATAGAAGCAATCTCCAAAGCCAGCAAACTCACTGTTTTTAATCGCCCACTGCTTAATGCACTTAAAATTAATCCCGAAAACCCTCAAGTTCCACTCCCTATTCCTTATTTCATCAAGGCAGGCGTTGATTACTTAAATGCACACGGCCTTCGAGTCGAGGGCATCTATCGTCTAAATGGCTCTGGTGCCCAAATCGAAATGATTCAAAAACAGATCGATAAGAACGAAAAAGTTACATATTCAGATGTACACAGCGCTACTGGTCTCATTAAGATGTACTTACGTACAATCCCAGATCCGATTTTGCTGAAAAAGAATTATTCAGCTCTTCAGGCTATTGTTCTTAGCACACCAGAGTCAGAACAGTACGAACCGATCTCTCAAATCATCCGTTCCATCCCTCTTCCTAACTATCTCCTCCTCCATTACATTTATAAGCATCTTATCAACATTCTTCAATACGTAGACGAGAACAAGATGAGCGAGCGTGCTCTCGGTGTTTGCATCGGCCCGTCTATTTTGGCTTACGACGGAGATTCAGCAAATGCAGCATATAGCGAATCCACAGTTCAACAAGGAGTCTCAACAGTCATTTTCCAGAACTTTGCAGAGTTGTTTGGTGATAACCCGCTCATGAGATACCGCCCACACGGAACAACAAGCATGTATCGCCTTAAGAAAGCTCAGAATGATTATCCATATATTCTCCAGGCCCCGGCGAATGCCATCGTTCAGTCAGTTACTGAAGATTCAACAGGCTGGTATGTCTGCGTATACAATGATCAGTGGGGCGTTCTTCATAATTCGATGCTCGAGCCGATTTCCACGCCATACCAGTTGATTCAGGGCCTCTCCAACCAGGATAAGAAGTGGATGCTCCCAGAAGACATCAAGGAGAAGTTCCAAAACGTTTGTCCGGATGCTGAAACTCTTTATCAAGCTCTCTTCGACAAACTTAATGAATATCGCCGCAAGGCTAAGAGTATGTCCAAATAAATCGGGTTTTATTTTGCCATTTAACCATATTAAAAAATATTACGAAAAAAAAAACTAAAAACAGTTCAAACAACAAATATTTAACAATCAACTAACACAAATAATTAACAAATCATTGATTTTCGTTAATATTTTCTTTTGTAACTTCTTCATGAGAAATTTTCTCTTTCAGGTAGATGCTTTGGACCATTGAGATGAAGAATGTGCCGAGCCAAAGAGTGAATAACGTTTTCATCGGAATATAAAATTTAAGTGTTCTTTTGATCACGTAATAATAGGCTTCATATGTGTTTCCTGATGTTGTGTAGTTAACCCATTGAGCAGCTTGTGGATCTGCTGAGCTGAATTGTGTTGCGTATTCGCTGACGCTATTATAAGCAGAATAATATGCTGATGGGTTGAGGAATATCAAGCAAATTGCATTGAACATAATTGCTATTGCTGTAACAATGTAATGGACGTAACTCAATATAGAAAGTTTGACAATATTGAAATTATATAAAATTGCAGTTATAATAGAGCAAACAGAGAATATTAGAAGCAATATATGGCAAGCAATTGATGCTGTTCCAACTGATTTCTTATATAAACCATTTCCTAAGTACGCAGCAATGAGTGCGGAATAAATTAGCGTGACAACTGGAATCAGTATGAGTGCTATTTTTATCCAGAAAAATGAAGTTCCGACAAAACCATGCTTGATGTGATCTGCGGGAGTTTTCATATTTATAATAAACGATCACAAACATATTTACACGTCAAAATTATTTTACATGACAAAAATATGGGAGTGCTGCAATTTTGCGAAATTTAGAAGTGCAATACGGAAGATAAAAGGAAATTGAAATCATTATATGGTTTAAAAATATTGTAGGAGGAAATGATTAATATAACGTAGTCAGAAAAAAAATATTGTGCAAATTATAAAACAAAATAGGAAGATGGCCAAACAGCAATATTTAAAGCTTCATGGAATGATACTGTTAAATTGGTGGAACTTGTTGTAAATCTCAAAAGATCAACTTGATAAGACTCCATTGATAAAAGCTGCAAAGAAAAGAAATAATGAAACCATCATAATATTTAAATAATAAACTTTTCTGCGAGCAGTTCTGGTGCTCTCAATACTGTTACATTTACATATATTATTCTTCTTGAAACATTGCCAATTATGTTTTTTTTTTTATTATTTATTTCTCCTTTCTATGACATAATAAAAAAAATTCAACGATTAAAGAGGTATACAATACATTTATAAGATTATAATCAACATATTATAACATAACGCAGTTGTTAAAACAAGAAAATAAAAAACAAATAATGTATATTAATTAAACGACAACTGAAGCAGAGCTTTCACCAGTGATTGTCATTGTCGTACTTGTAGATGAAGCGTAATCAGAAACTCTCGAGTCTGCTGATTCTGATGGTGTCATAAGATTGTAGCCTGTGTCTGATGATCTCAAGAACAAGAACGAAGTCAAAACGCCGAAAATAACAAATCCAGCTGCTGAATATAACACATATGGAACTAAAGACTGAGCAGGAGATACTGACGCTGTGAATTGAAGAGATGGGAGGAAAGTCCTTGAGATAATGAATGTGTCTGTTGGTGAGAATTGTTCTGTGGGTGCAAATAAGCGTTTGTCCTTCGCCCATGAAGATGATAAACGTTTTGGTTGAGCGAATGGTGTGATGATGAACTGTGAATGATGAGTTGTGCGTCCACGACTCTTTGGAGAACGTCCGCCTTGTCCAGTCTTGTTGGCGTTTTCCGGGATAATCGGAATACTCTCAATTTCCGGTTCTTGGAGTCTGACTGTTGGATATTCAATATTAATAAGAAGACGATCTTGGTGGAGATCAATAAGTTTGTGATTGTTCTTAGGAATCTGATCAATAATTTCTGTAACGTGATCTGTAATGTTTGTTCCTTCATTTTTATCAAGTATCTTACAACCAGATGCAAACTCTATTCGCAAAATAATTGGTTTCGCTTGAGGATTGAACTGAATTCCTGGAGTTCTGACGTAAGCAAGGCCATGGAACGAATACTTAACGTCAAGGACACAGTCAGACATCTGAAGATAGGTTATGACACCTGTGCAGATTGAATTGACCTGGTTTTCGAGGAAAATGCAATTAAGCATATTATTTCTTGCAGATGACTGGATCAATGAGATACTGGCCTTATTACCTAAAATATTGCAGAATCCTAAAACGATACTATCGTTTAACTCTGTGAATCTGAGGATGTGAACGCATGAGCTATTTGCAACATTAGAGAACGAAAGTGATGCACTCAGTGATGCTATTGCTCCATAGAAAGCTGTAAATCCTAAAGCATGGTTTCTTGTAGCATTAATAAAAGTATTTCTATATACACCAGTAAGAGTTACTATTGCAGCTTTACCCATTAGCTTGGCATTTGAGGCGCATTGAGAGATCGAGCACTGCGATGTGTTAACTGTTTGATCTCGGATATGTGTACATATGTAAAACGCGTGTGCAGCCTCAGTGGCGATGCATTGGTCGAAACAAGTTCGTGAGATTGTCGCATTATCAACGATGCAGTAAAATGCACCACCAGTCTTTTTAGTATTGCATTTCTGGAACAAGCAACGATCAATTCTAATCGCAGAAGATTTCCTATCGAAGAAAACAGCGCCACCATTGCTAATAGCGGTAGAGCAATGTGTGAAAGAAGTGTCCATTACGATAATATTTAAGAGATGTCCGTAAACAGTAATATGATCTGTGAGAGTTCTTCCTACAACATCGTAATTTGAGTCCGATCTTATGACTTGGCTGAGGAATTTGTTGAATTTGGAGTTTTTGACTGATAATTCTCCGAATAAAGATCTTTCATAAATAAAAGTATTGAAAGATTTCGACAAATGGAAACTACTTATCGACGTAAATGTTGGTATTGAACGTATTGGATTTATAAGAACAGGAGAACGAAGACCAGCAAGTCGAAGACCTGCTAAAGTCTTGTTCATGAAAAAAAAAATTATCAATTTCAGTTGTTTACATAAAACCTTAGTTTCTCAAAATTTTAGGACAATGATTATTTTGGATTCAAAATATGATCGTTCAGTGGGTAATAAATTTCATTGTATTTCGATTTTATATTCTATTCTAATTATTTGTTTATTAACAATGATATCGATGCACACCCTTATTAAAATTTTGACATTTGTAAATTTACACAGTCATCTTTACATGTCAATTTTTAAAAAAACTACTTGGTAAGAATAAGCACCTGGTTTTATCTGTGAATGTTATACTGCATTATAGGTTTCCTTTGATTACTATTAGTAAATCATTATTAGGAACTTAACATATATATATCATGAGCCTTCGACACACCTACAAAATCATGATGAGAAAAATTTGACATTGTGAATATTTGGATAATGCTAGAGCATCGGATGCTTCTCACATCAATTTGTCCCGTATTCAGAACACATGTATGTATGCGCATTGTTGACAAGAAAATTTTCATGTGAAAAATGTACTGAGGTTTTTCATCAATCTCTATCAAACATTTTTTGACAAAATCAAAAGACCTGTAAATCAATAATTTGACATATTGAGAAAAGTAAATAATTTGATTTTGACAAAATTGAATGATGTAAACCAAAAAATTTGACATTTCGAGGATTGTAAACAAGTTGATTTTGACATAATTGAATGTTGTAAATTAATTTAGTTGACAAAAACTATAAGGAACCGTAAATTTATAACAAGCCCCTAAATTTTAAAATCTTGGAACAAATTCTCATAATTTGTATTAATATAGCATGGAGAAGATTTTGACGATAAAAAAAATAAAAAAAATGGAAGGTGGATTTTCTCATGAAGCATTAGAAGAGGCTAAAACCCTCGCTGAGCTCCAGAGACTTCTTTCTGATATCTCGGAGGAAAACTTCGAGTCTACAAAGGAAAATATCCTTAAGTTGCCGTATATAAAAACACTCGATGGAATATATTTCTTCGTTCATGAGCTATTTGATATATTCGAAATCAGGTCTACTAAGCAGAGACTCTTTGCCCGTATGTTTGGTGAGCTAAACAAGAGTGCATCTGCAGAAAATGCTCTTGAAAATCTCAAACCAATCATTTTAAAGGCAGCGTTTAGACCATTCGGAAAATCGTTACTTCACAGAAAGGAAGAAGCGCTTTGTTTCATCAGAAACTGCCTTCTCGCTAAAGTTTTAACAATTAAGGAAATCGCCGATAAAATCCGAAGTATTTTGTCTGATTGCATTTTCGAAACAGCTGAAAACTCTCTCCTCTATTTCTTCTTCGGAGCAGAATTGGAAGCTTTCGATCCTCCGCTTTTCACATTGTTATCTCAAAAAACGAATCGCCACAACAATCCACTTGAAGAATTTATCGATACACTAGATCTCCTTTGTGCCGATGGATGGGAAAAGATGCACGATTTCACAGATGTCGGATGCACAAAAGATTCTCCAATATATGCGATCCATAAGGATGATCCATCACTTTGGGGACCAGATTTGAACATAAATATGAAGTTCCAGAACCAATTCTTCCAGCCAAGATTCATTTACGAAAGATCACCAAATTTAGTTCAGCTTGCTTGCTTCTACGGTGCAGTAAACTGCGTAAAAGAGCTTGTCGCTCGCGGTGTATCTCTTAAGAACACTGAAAAGTATGCAGTCGCTGGCGCAAATCCAGAAGTTTTACAAATTCTCAAAGAAAAAGGTTTTTCATTGCTTAAAGCCATCAAAATTGCTGCGAGATTCCGTAGATATGATCTCTTCGAGCAGATCTACAAGGAGACTTCATTTGGAGTTTCTGATTCAGATTATGAAGCACTGAGTAATGATGAGGCATCAACAGTTGACGGAATTTTCAACAAATGCGCGCGAACTAATAATGTTGTCTCTATGTTATTCGTATTAAAGAACGGAGCAACTCCAACTAAGTGGAATGCTGCAAGCATGATATATATTGCTGCCGATGAAGGACACGTTGGAGTTTTGAAGTTATTGGCTTCAATTCCTGGTATCGAAGCCCCTGGAATTTCCAAAGGAACGACTGCACTTTTCCAGGCTGCTGAAAACGGCCACTTAGGTGCCTTGAAGATCTTGATGACAATGAAAGGTGCTGATCCAAGTTTCAGGAAAGGCAGCAAGACAATGCTACATGCTGCTGCTTTGAATGGGCATCAAGATGTTGTACAGTTTTTGCTCAATGACGGAAAAATTGATGCAAACGCTACAGATTCAACGAAGAGGACTCCTCTTTTCTCAGCAATTGATTCGTGCTTTATCAATGTCATAAGGACGTTCTTAGATTCTCCATCGGTTGACACAAACGTCAAAGACGCTGATGGTTTGACTGCTTTACATGCAGCTGCAAAATCTGCACCAGCGCAAATTGTTAGTTTCCTAGTAAACTCAAACCGCTTTGACATCAACGCGAAGGACAAACTTGGCAACACTGCTTTCCACTATGCGGCATCAAGAGAGAACATGACAATTGCAGAAGCCATGGCATCTGCAAAGAACATCGATTTCAATGCAACAAATAAACAGATGAATACTCCACTTCACCTATCAGCCCAAACGCTTTCACGCGCGATAACATTTGTTGTTACATGCCCAGGAATCAATGTTAATGCTGTCAACAAAGATGGGATGACGCCATTGCATATTGCTGCAAAAAGAAATCGCGCAGAATCTGCCGCTGCCCTTGTCTCTGCTCCAGGTGTTTTGCTGAATGCGCATGATGCACAAGGCAAGACTGCACTAGCAATTGCGTCTAAGATGGGATTCATAGATGTAGTGAAGGTCCTAGTCAAGACACCTGGAATTGATCCGAATGATGGAAATCCTTTATATGAAGCCGCTATCGGTCAGTGGCCTGACGTCGTTGAAGCTTTAGTTGCTGCTCCAGGAATAGACGTCAACCAGAAGGGTCCAGATGGAAAGCTACCAGTTGACGTCATCAACTCCAAAGAAGCTAAGCTTGCAATCAGAGAATCGTTATCAAGAAGATAATTTATTTTTCTTTCTTTTTTCTTTTTTATGTTAAAAACAATCATTAATTATATTTTATAGTGAATACAAGCTACCAATATACATCAAAATTAATAATAAAACTTCAAATTTTTCAAATGAAAATTATTGCATATTTATAAATTTTTTGGACTTACGGGTAATGAGCAGCACTAATTTTAAGAATGTGTCGATAGTGTAATTGGGAACTAGTTCAAACAACAATTTAAATTCAATAATTTAGTTAATCAAATATGAAAAAAAGATGTTATACGTGTAGCAAAAGGCATAACTGTTATATTGATAATTTTAAAAATCGTATTTGAACAATATAAAAAATAACATTCTATAAATTTATAAATCTAATAGACAAAAACATAATAGCATAGTACAGATGAATGATATAGGCTCGATTAATTCGAATTTTCAACTTTTTTCGATTCTTCAAACATCGAAAAATCAACGCCTGTTAATTTTTGTTTTTCAAAATCTGGTATTCTTAGCTGCATTGTTTTAGGTTGCTGTTTCGTCGCTGTAGTTGCAGTAGGTCCCGTTTTTGAAGCTGCTGGTGTTGCTGCCTTAGCTTTTCCTAAAGTTGATGTCTTTGTTTTGTCTGCGTTCGAATTCAAGAAGTTAAATATGATTGTATCTTTTTGCGCAAGGCTCAGAGCATCACCAGCGAGTGACATTAGCTACAAAAAAAAAAAAAATTATGACCTTCATATTGAGTCTAAATAATCGTATATTTGACATGTAAACTAATATTTATTGGCAAATTTTGATACATTTTTAAATATTGTTATATATGCCATAGAAATCATGTTTATCTTATAAAAATAGGAAAATATTCCATAACAATTTTGATATCAAAAAATAATCATTGAACATTTGTTTAGAAACTGCTATTAAACTCTCTATCTGAAAGTACATGTGTTTTCTCGTTAAAAATTTAATATATAAAAAAAATGTGATTTTGAGAAAGCAATTAGCAGAATTATAACATATTTATCAACTTATACAATTTTGATAAATAAAATCAGTATCAAAAATATTAACAATTATGAAATTAGTCCTGGGATGTTCTCTTGCATCTAACAATGTACTTGAAAACGTACTCGAGGACATCTTTTGCTGATTGCTTGTCTTCTGGAAGCTTTTGGTTGACAGCCAAGATTTTTGCGGCCTGAAGAATGAACTTTTCGATGTTCTTTGGTGGTGTCTTCTGGGCGAGCATGGCGAGTCTTGCTGGCTTGGAAGCGAAAATTTCATTAAGATCGAAAAGCTCGAGAACTGGAGGCTTTGGCTCCTTCATCTGTGGTGGGAAGACGGCTGGTGTAAGTGGAGGAAGCGCGACATCGAATACTGGTGTAACAACGTCCAACTGCTCGTTCTTGACTCCAAGAGTGTTCGCGAGATTTGCGATATCAGCAACGAACCTCATATCCATGCTGAATTTGCCCTTATCGAAGTTATCGACGAGATTTGGCTTTAATTTCTCAGACTCCTGGATGCAAGGGCGCAATCTCTCGGACATACTGATTGTATCTGGTGTGAACCATCTTTCTGTTACTTCAGGGTTGTCAGCATCGATCTTGTTAAGCTGGACGGATTTTGTGATGATAAGCTCAACGAGGAAGTTGAATAAGCTTTCATTCTTCTCCTTTCTAAACCATTCATCGCCGAACATCAGCGGAGAGCCGATGACTGTCAGTGTGCCCTTGCCAACAGCAGTGTGAGAAATTGTCGGGCAGTTGAGCGGATAAGCTGATAAACCTGAAGAAAGGATTGGAACTGATGGGCGAGTGACTTCAAGGATGCAGCCGTTCGGATATGCGAAAGACGGGTTGTCCTCCTTGATAAACTCTGTGATCGCGTGATTTAATATACCATGCTGAACACTGAGTTGATGTGGGTCGACGTACTGGATGTAGACAGGCGATATGACTGGCTCTGTGATTTTTACACCATATTGGCTAATGAATTGGTTGAATCCTTGTGGGAAATTCTCGGATCCAGCCATAACAATGTTTCCTCCTTTTTGGAGGTAGCTAGAGAGCACCGTAGCCTCATTCTTATTGAGGTCATTTCTAGGGCCCATGAACCAAATGCAGCTTACGTCTTTGAGAATTTCATCAGTAATCGGTTGGTTTGAAGAACGGACTTCGCACGATTGTGATAAGACATTTGACATGATGCCGAGGCGTTTCTCGCGCCTCAAGTACTCACGGTGACCTGCATCGATGACGGAAACTTTTGAGCTCATTTAGTAAAAAAAAATGAGTACGTTATTTATTTTTTTTTTTTAACAATCAGTTTCTAGTTTTGTTCCACAAAGATGTTTGTTTTGGGTTTTTATGGATGTTTTACTGTTAGATTTCGCGTTTTTGCTTAAATTTCAATATTTGATACAATTTGTCCATTGATACGGAGCTATATCTATAACCATTATTTAAATTGTCTCTGATATATTATGTTTTTAAGATCTGTCTATACAAGATTGATTGTTAATTTTTTTGGATAACGAAAATGATATAGTTATGGTCTTTGGAATAGGAAAGGTTAAAACAATTACTCAACTACTTATGAATCCATAAATATTTTTACAAGATTTTAAACTCAAAATTATCGAATAAAATTGAGATCAATTTCATAATAATTCACAAATGGTATTTTGATGTATAAGATAAAGTAATTGATTTTGAATAGGAAAGCTATTTGAAATTTCAAACGTTATTTTATTCGAAAAATATTTTCTTATACTAAATCAATTCATCATTACACTCTGATACATTCAGTCTAATCAGTAACAATAAATAAGAAAATTGGATGTTTTCTAATAAGATATATTTTTATTTCCAAAATCATCGTTAAATTGAATGCTATTATATTATATCAAAAAATCGCAATAAAACTTCAATGATATACTAAATATGCTTTGAAATGAATATCAACCATATCATATTGATAAAAGAATCAGAACATTGTCAAATTCACTCACACTTTGATTTATAGATGAATTAATAGAAATATATAAATTCCATCATCACAGAAATGCTATATATTGAGCACAAATCGTGATTTTAGCATAAAAATAAATCTGACACGTAAATTGTCAGTTTCCAAAAATCAGACGTTTAGAGATTTTAATGCAATCAAGGCTAAACGAGTTTGAGAAGATTGAGGACTACTTTGAGGCATCAAATAAATCATATGAGTCCTATATTGCATCCCACAAAGTCTCAAAACGCAAATTTCTCGTCACAAAATACAATTTAGAATTAATTAACATCGATTCGAAGGTATTATACAAGAGATTACTATTTCTTATTAAAAATTATCGAATGTTCAGGTGTGAGTGCGTGTTTTTCCAAGGCCATCTCGCTTCTTTAGATGTTTTAAATCCAAAAATTATCGGAAAATTCATTAAATACTTTTATGTTGTTGAGCCATTGCCAATGGTTACACTTGCGGACTTCTCTACTGAAAATCAAATGACGAAATCAATTCTTCTTGAAAAGTTACCGAATTTATTATCAACAATGGCAATGATGCACTCAGTTAAATTCGCGTATATGAATATTTCTCCATTCACAATCATCGTTGACGGTGTCTTTTGGCTCCGTCCGCCTTCTCTTAATCCATATGCTTCTCCGAAAAACTGCATGGCTCCTCCGCCAGCGGGAATTCGCGCAGAATACAGATCAGCCAACGAAATGAGGTTCTACAGAGCCCCAGAGTGGAATGCTAATCCTATGTTCTGCGAATCCGATTGTTGGTCACTTGGAGCTATTTTGGCTGAATATATGATATTCGCGGGCCCACTCTTCGGTGCAATCAGTATCAACGATCAGATGATAAGAACACAGATGATTTGCGGCCCTGCGCCTCCTTTTTTGAATTGGCCGCCTGCTCCTAAGTGTAGGACGACAATTTTCCCGCCAATCATTGCTGATTTGCTTAGCTATGATCCACGCAAGCGTCCCTTGATCTGCATTCATGTTTCTAACCAAATTTTGCAATTTATCAGAGATTACAACATTGGAGAAGAGGAAGAAGAGATTGAAGAGGAGGAAGTCTATCAGCATGAAGAAGAGGCTGTCAGAGAATCGCAAGCAAGTGGAAACAGCCAAGATTTGGAACAATTATCTGATCTTCATTCTTCAAACAAGCTTTCAGCCACAACAAGCTCGTTTAACTCAGAAATAGCTGATGAAGATATCGAAATTGTCAACAAATCTCCTCAAAACAGTTCAAAATCTACTCCATCTTCGAAATCTCTCCAAAACAGCTCCAAATCAACTCCATCGCAAAAGTCTGGATCTATTATTAGCCAAAAATCGCCATCTGATGACCAAAACAAGTTTGTTGATGCAGATGCGCTTGATTCTCCAAATATCAGCGATATTTCAGCAGCAACAGTCAGTGAAGAAGACATTGATGACAATGTTTCATACAAATCAGCAAGTTCTCACAGATCTAAAGCATCTTCCGTTTCTCAACACTCTGAAGCAATTCCAGCATATGCACTGCCATCCCAAAGTGAAGAAGAGTCAAATCATTCTAAGCACGAAGAAGAAATCAATATTTCAAATCATGATATCGATGAAATTCATTCAGATTTACTTGGATCTCCTCATCAAAGCTCAGGATCAGGAAATCGTCCTTCTTCAAGGCATAGCAGCTCAAAATCTCCACTTTCAACAAAATCAAATTCTCCAGCTTCAGTGAAATCGAATTCAAAGGACAGAATATCAGATAACATATCACCAAAGACCAGCTCAGCCGATAAAATCATCGCAAACTCGTCATCATACTCAAAAGATAAAATTTCAGATAATTTCTCGCCAAAATCTGGTTCAAAGTCTAAAAATGATGATAACATGTCTGTTGGCTCAAATAGATCATCTCAATCTAAAGGATCACTGCCTAAATATGCTACTGGAGAAAAGCAGAGCCAAAACAATTCTCTCATCGAAGAAAGACTTTCATCATCGCATGGAGGCCTCAATGACAGTCCTCCTTATGCTGTCTCGCAGAACGACAACGATAACCAATCAGTCAAATCGAATAATTCGAGGAATTCATCATCCAAGAAACTGAATTATGCAGTAAAAACAGTCAATAAGGAAATAAAACAGAAGCAGCCGGAGTCTGATTACTCGTCAGCACGTTTCACAACAGAAGAAGATGCCGAAGAAAGGGAGACAAAAATTAAAACAACAAAAACAGAATCAGGAAACTCTCATGTTACTTTTTCAAGCGGAAACAACCAGTATTCAGCAAAGAGTGGATCCAGCCGCACTTACACTTATTCATCTAGCACAGACGTTCAGACAGAGACAGACAACTTGAAGGAGATTATCAGAGTCATAGAAGAGCAGCTGAGGTCGCAGTCGAATTCCGAGGAGTCCGCAAACTCTGACTCTTCCATTGATCCGACTGAGACGTTGCAAGCAATCAGCAAATTGAAGAGAGACTTGAATGCGATGGACAGTGGCCTTCTTTCCGGAAGCTGTGTCGGGTGCAAGACTGGTTCTCAACTAGAAGAAAGTTTGGAGAAGCAGGAGCAGATCCTTAATGATATGGAAAATTCTGCATCAAACTGATTATATTTATAATGTGTTTTATTTTTTGATTAGCATAAACAATGTGTTTTATATATAACAATAAAAAGAACATAGTGGATCATAAAAGATCCTTCAACTAATATAAATTAGAAAAAAATCAAGTTAACAAATCGTTTAAAAATGCAGCAATAAATAAAGCAGTTTTGTCATTGTGAAATTTTATGCGAAATTTTGGAAATTTATAAAAAAAATAATTGTAATTATGTGAGATGATGATTGTTATATGTAATATTTTATCTCATCTGTTGTGCATTTCCATAAGGACGAAGCACCAATTGATGTCTGGAAGCAGTATTATGATGAAACATATGACGGGAATAACTACAAGAATTGCGACAACTGCGAAATCACGACAAACAAGAACGAGATATATGTATATCAGAGCAGATTTCAACATTTATCATCGGGTTCTAATTCTATCATGTCTAATAATTTCAAATTCCTTCATTCTTCTTGCTTTTTCTACAATTGTTCTAACAGTGGCAATGGTGGAGCGATTAATTTTGATTGTCAAAGCTCAATTGTTCAACGAAGATTTTGCACAATTAACTCATTTTCAACAAAAAGTGCTGGATTCCATTCATATGTGAATCTACAAAATAATGATGTTAATCGACAAAACTATATCATTGAATGCTCAGTTGCATTTTGTATACAACAAGAAAAAAGTTTTATAATTTATTCGCAATTTGGTATTTTTAGGATTTTTTCATCAAATATTTCGAAGAATTGTGCAATTTCCAATTCAGGATTCTTTATGACTTACGCAAAAGGTGCTGCAATAATAAATTTCACAACTTTTGAAGAAAATGTTGCAGAGCAACAATTTTGTTTGTATCATCACTATTGTCCGGATGGAATGTATGAAGATTATAAGTGTAACATCATTAATAACTCTCAAGGAAGTAGCCATTATGGAATTATCATTGCCAGTGATGAGGTTTTAATAAAAGAATCAACAATTCTTGGTCCTTATGGGAAAGGTCGACCATTTTCAAGAATAACTAATGGATTCTTAATTTTGTTAAATTGTCGAGTTGACAGCTTTGATATAACCACATATGATTCTGCTGGAACATTTATTACAAATAATGTCATTATATCAAACGATAAGAATGTTTTACCTCATTTATCAACATACCAATGCATTGCAAAAGTAAAACTGGACAGAAACATGAAAAATAGTTTTAATAAAGAAACATGCTTCTGCAATCAAGAATTCGATCATATTTCAAGATTGTTATTTTTCACAATATTTGCATTCTGTGATGAACTGCGTTTCAAAAGTCACGATTGGCCAAAAATTTGATAACTCTCATAGAATAATTCAATGAGTAGTATTGAAAAAATCGTCACTTTTCAGACCTGACTTTTGGAACAACATAGGGTTTTACTAGTATAGAGTTGAGTAAAAAATTGCACAGTCTGTGGACAGATGTACTGTCATATAAGACCAAGTGCTATCGTATTATTTCAAAAAAATCTTTGATATTCTTTGAGAAAAATATAATATTATCCCAGAATTACGGAATAATAATAAACACACACTTTTACAAGTATATATAACAACAAAAACAAACATAATAGCTGTGCTATTTGATTAAACTGTGAGCTAAGCCAAGATATGGCTGTGATCTTTCCAAGTTTGCGAATTGATTGGAAGCTGAGATATAGGTACTTCTTTCTAGTAGATCGAAGTTTATTTTGATAATCATTCATCGAAACTATCAAATTGATTTACCTACAAAGATTTTGGAAAAAATTGAACGCAATTTGTATCTTTTACTAAGTTGATTTCAATTATGATTTCTATGCTATCAACCTATGAGCGCAATCAAGCTTTACGGCTCGAATTGATAAATTTTATGAAAGATTCATAATGGGATAGATTCTATTTGATTGAAATTTATCGTCTAGAATGAGAACTGTATGAAGCAATCATGTAGTTTTGGTAAGGAAGTTAAAATA
>MRSU01006842.1:0-23608 GCA_008369845.1 Trichomonas gallinae
AACTTCCTTGATGGCTGGAACATTGGTATAATTTTCAAGAAGGCTCTTGAAGAGGCCGGATATCTTCCAGAATCAAACTCAGATGAACCAGACAACTTCCTTGATGGCTGGAACATTGGTATCATTTTCCAAAGAGCTCTACAGGAAGCTGGATACCTTCCAGAATCCAACTCCTATGTTCCAAGGCGTCATAGATCCCACAGAGGCTGGGGACGCTATTAAATTAATTCAATAGTATTCATCATAAAAATCTTGCAGTAAATAATTTCTTTTTAGAAAATTATTTCAAATTTAATCAAAACTTATTTTAATTCTATATATTTCCGTTGTGTATATTCAATATTATAAATCACATAATGCAAAAATCAATTTTGAATTTTTCGATTAGTAAATTTACAAGATTGAGCTTTATGATGTTTGTATTTTGTATTAGAAAGGAATAAATATTATTTATATAACATGAACATTCGTCGATAAAAAGAAATAGAAATAATATATTAAGGAATAAGCTTCGGACGGTTGAAACACTCAACCGAGCGTTGCCTTCTTCCTGCAAATTTGTTTGGATTAGGAATGGATACTTTTGGTGAATTCGGTCTGCTATTGAAACTTGCATTCGATGTAGATCTGATTAAAGCGCCAGAAGCACTGCCTGAGCGTGGGAATAATGAGAGTGGGGCTGCAATTCCGCATTCATCGCTTGTTCTACCTGATCCTTGTGCGAGTTCAGCGAACTTTTTCGTTTGCATTGGAGGAAGTGGAGGTAAGGTGTGTTTTTTGCCCTGCATTTGTAATATCTTCGCTTTATCAGCAAATTTGAGCCATGGGTGCTTGAGTATTTGGTCTATTGTCGGTCGATTTTCTGGTTCCGCAACTAAAATCTTGCAAATTAAATCCTTGCATTCGGGTGAAACATCTTTGGGTACTTGATAATTACATGTTACAATGTCTTTCATCATGATATTGATGTTAGAAACGTTCCATGGATGCTTTCCTGTAACCATCAAGAAAAGATTGACGCCCAGAGACCAAATATCGGATTTATGGCCATCATATGCCCTATGGTATAAGCATTCCGGTGCTGAATAGCATGGAGAGCCACAAAATGTAGTCATCATTTTTGAAGTTTCCATATATCCGCAGAGACCGAAATCACTGACTTTGACATGTGGGAATTTTTCGAAAAGTACATTCTCTGGCTTCAAATCTCGATGAGCAACTCCGAAAGAATGACAATAAGCGACAGCAGCAACCATTTGCTCAAAAATAAGGGCAGCAGTAGGCTCTGCTATCATTTTATTCTTGATTATGTAATCCATTAATTCTCCATTCTGGCAATAATCTAAAACTAAATAAAAATTGTTTTCGTCTGAGAAGAAATCGTGCAAATTTACGATATTATCGTGTTTTAGGTTGGCTGTAGTGTCTATTTCACGCTGAAATCTTTTAGTATCCGCTTCATCTTTTAGATTTGATTTAGGAAAAACTTTAATTGCAAAGATTTTCTTCGTCGACACTTGTTCTGCCTTGTACACTTTTGCAAAGGCACCAGCACCGAGCTGAGTGACAAATGTGTATCCGTGAATAACAGTGTTTGGAAGAATTTCGTGCGACATTAAAAAATGTAAATGACCAAATCATAGTTTTCGATGATAAAATGGATAACAGATGATGGAGGACATTCTAATTTCAATATCGAAAATTCAATAATTCTAAAAATTTTCTAAATTGATTGTTCAAAAATTAGAGCAAATTATGAAATTTTAGCATAAAATTATAGTTATCAATTTAGTTAAGTTATACACATCATAAAAATAGATATTAATAAAATAACAATAAATTTATCTGTTATATTAGTTTCTTAGTGATTTTTTGGTTAAAAATTAAACACTCAGAAAAAAAAATTGTCAAAAAGAAAATTTGAATGAGGGAAAAGTTTACATCAATTCAATTATTTCGGAAGTTTACGGGCGCAAAAGCTCATGAAAAATATTATTATCATTCATATGATTATCTTAACCTTATTCAAATATTTCAGAAGTTTACATAATAAATACAGGCGTAATACTAACGTATAAATCGTGATTTGTATATGAAATTCTTTATAAATTAGTTTTCAATTTTGAAGCGAAAATAATCGTAGTGAAGCAATGGAGAAAGTTTTCATAGTCTTTGATGCCTGTTTGTTACGAAATCAAATTTATGTATGATTTTCACTGAGAACCAAATAAGCGTTAGGTTCTGAATCAATATAATTATTTTATCGAAATTTGCAAATTCAAGATATAATTTTGGAAACTTAGAATTTCGTTAATAACATGTTATACTTTTATAATGTTGGTTTCTATGACTCAAACTTGCATATTTGTAAATAAATCAATTTGATTTTCATTCCAAAACATGTTTTCGAACTTTTTATGTAGGCAAATAATATTTAGAATATATTTAGACATAAATACATTACATGAGAAGTTCTATAATGTTCGCAACAACTCCTGTCGACCTATTTCTGTTTTTCTCATACACAAAAACCTCCATGCGTGAATAGAAATGATGGATTTGAGTTTTTGTTGCAACAAAAATATGATGAATCGAAAAGATGGAAAATTTAAAAAGGAAAAAATGATATGAACTGGATTCGAACTTGTAGCTAATGATCAAAAATTATGAAATCTGACAAACTTGATCAATGCAAGTAAGCACTGAAATACGGGTGTTGGAATTTCATATGTGCGTGTAATGAGTCCAGTCAATTAATGGGACTAATTGGACGAATATGGACAGTTCGATTCTTTTCAATAGTAGCCAAACAACTAAAAAAAAATTGAAAACATAGAAAATTTTAAAAATCTGTGATATTTGAAATATTAATTTTCGGTTTATATATTGGTTCTTTTGTGAAGTTTGTTCCGACCATCATTTTTTTCTAAAATTTTGGCGATTTTCTAAAATTATTATCCTTATTGTCTGTAAATCATTTTTGTCTCGGAAATTTTGGGAATTTAAAATCATTTCTATAAATGTCTCTTGATGATAATGAAGTTTACACGCCAACAACCAAAATATCGTCGTTCAAAGAAGAATACGATGCCATTATTAACCAATACAAGCAATTTATCCCAACTCCTAATATAAATCAAAACGATTGGGATAAATTTTTGAAAAATTCTACGCTACCACGCAAAGATCTTGAAATCCATGGACCTGTTCTCGGAGATGAGCACGATTATCCATATTACTGGTTAGAATGCGATGGAATTATTACAATTTATATTAAAATTCCTGATAACGAGCCAATTGAAGTTGATTCAAAGCAAATTAAGTCCAAATATATATCAGGTAGGTTCTGGGATGAAGTTGAATTAATTAATTTCGATAGAAATAAAATCATGTCAACAATCAAGTTCCAAACGAAGTCTCATTTCCCTGTAATAATTCGTGGTGGCGATGATGTTGATCCATTATCATCATATTTCCTTGGAATGCTCGCTTTAACCCTTAATAATTTAGACTACGCAATTAATTGGATGACAAAAGCTTCAATAGATGGATGTACAACATCTCCACACTTCCTTGGTAGATTCCTTATCAACCAAAATCGCATCAACGAAGCAACTTATTGGTTAACAAAAGCAGTTCTATTAAATCTCGACCTTGTTTGCATGATTTCTCTCGCATCATTAGTAGCAGATAGCAAAGCTCCATACAAACACTACGAATTAGCAGAAAATATATTATGCGAAGCTGCAACAAGAGGAGATTCAGATGCACAAGGTGCTCTTGCTAAATTATATCTTACTGGTGGCGGACCAATCAAAGTTGATGAACAAAAAGGCATGAAATTATTAGAACATGTTGCAATCAAATATGGTCTCGATAAAAGCACTATACAAGTTGTTCAAAAAGCCAGGAAAGATGTTGGCAATGAAGAAAATCCTGCTAACAAGGATTCTCCGCTTGTTGATATTGCAATATCAATTGGAATTGTTGGTGCCGTTATTGGTGTTGCCTATTTTAGCTTCAGAAGGTTCTTCAAAGGTGTTTAAAATTAATACATTATAATTAAACTGTAAAATATTTTAAAATAATTTTTTTATTCTTTAAAACCGAACATAATATTTAAATTATTCAAGTATAGAATGTTTGCAATCTAAATATATTGATCAAAATGAATAAAATACAAAATAAAATTTTCAAAAATAATTTCCAAATATCTTTGCATTTTAATATGAAAATTATCATAATATGTGTCTATATATAGTAATTTGAATATTATTTTTATGCAAAACCTTAATTTGAATTTTAATAATTTTAATAAACGATAACATATCTAAACAATGTAAATATAAACAATTCAGATCGATATTGATGGAATGGAAAATCATTAGAAGGCTAAAAAAGAATGAATAAAAATTAAGAATGTGTTTTACAACTATATTTGGATGAAAAATAAAAATTATTGCTTAGCATCATGCTGACGGACTACTTCGAAGAAAGGATGCTTCAAAGCGTCATCAGCTGTGATACGCTCCTTATGATCAACTGTGAGCATCTTGTTGACAAGATCAAGAGCCTGGCGGTCGCGGAATTTACGGCGAGAGAATGGAATAAGAGTTTCAAAGCTCTGACCCTTCAACTGTGAGAATTTTTCACGTTCTTCACGGTGGATCTTAACTCTGTACTTTCTGGCCCACTCCAAGATAGGAGCGCCGCCGACAACTTCGACAATTGAATCAATTTGGTGTTCATTATCTCCGCCATCAAAAACGTGAAGTTTGAGTGAAAGCAATTCGAGAAGGATGACACCAACTGACCAGATATCTAATGAGTAGTCGTAATATTCGTAGTCAAGAAGAATTTCTGGAGATTTATAATATCTTGTCGCGACGTGGACAGAATACTTTCTCATTGGGTGGTAAAACTCAGCAAGACCCCAGTCGGCAAGGATAACCTTGTTTCTTGGTGAATCGCACAAAATATTTAATGGTTTGACATCACGATGCATAATTCCTTTGGAATGAGTATAAGCGAGAGCTTGTAATATTCTGTATGTGTAAAATCTGATATCGTCCAGGTCCATTGTTGAGAAGAGAGTCCTCCATGTCGAATTGGGCACGTATTCAGTAATCATTGATGGAATTCCTTCTTTGCCATCGATAACTATATCCATCAAGTTCAGAATCGACGGGTGACCCTGAACGATTGTCAAAATCTTTAATTCACGGCGAACGCGATCAGTGTTGACAGGTTTTAATAATTTAATCGCGCATTTCTTTTGACCATCTTGAAAACCCATGAAAACATCGGAGTATCGACCATCACCGACCCACTCTTCGAGTGTATAACGATTGATATCGCCGAAGTTTGGATTCCATGATCGAAAACGCCAATGATCTGGGCCTAAGTCCAAATTGACGTTAGTATAAATTTTAGATATATTAGGGTGGTTTGGATTAAAGCGGCCGTTGATGCAGGCGTTCGAGATATCGAACGGGTCGCTTGAGGCCATTTTTTTTTTAGATTCCAAAAAGTGTCAAAAAAACTATAAAAAGATTTCATTTGATTTTCACTCTATTTTTATTATCTCTATCATTTTTATATAGATTTTTTGATAAAATTTTGTGAATCCGACAATATTTTTTTATTTTTCAATATGAAATTGCATAATCATATATTTATTATCAATATATCATTATTATAGAAACTAATCTATTTAATAGCAATATAGAAGGTTACAAAAAATGATTCTTTTACCGCTTTCAATATCATATATTAATGAATATTAGCTTATTAAAAAGCGTGTTGTAATGGTTGTTTTTAATTTGGTAAATGGATTCTATTGGTAGTGTAAAGATTGTTAAAATGCTTGATAAATATATGAAATATTTATTTCGAGTAAATCGAATCTATTGTTAATGTATAGCTTAATTTCAATGTGATGAGTAAGTTGTAAACGAATGCGTTATCATGTTTCGCTGCAAAAATAAAATGTGCCATTTAATATTTTGTTTTTGAGCAACATACTATGTTGAGGTAATCTTATCATCACGTATTGTATTGAAATAGATATTATATGGCTTTGAACAACGAAAAATAAAATTTCTCGATTAATAATAATGTAAAGAATTGACTTGGTATTTGTAGATTTAGAGAAAAATCTTAGGTGTCTGAGATTTGGTTGATTGTTCGTCTCGTAATTAACTCCATAGAGTTGATAATTTCATTGATTTCATTTATTTTTGCTTGATTTTCGTTTTTAGGCATATCTGAGACTAGTTTCATAGCAAAATCGCGAAATTCTTTTGTAATTGCTTTCAATAGAGTAAATTCGGTAGAAAGTTCAAGAAGAGGCTTCCAAACCATGGATAAGTCTCTTGACCAATCTAATTTAGTGTGATATTTGCGCTGTTCGAGCTTAATCATAATTGATTCCAAATCAATCCATATCTTAAACTGTTTCCTTGGAATATTAGGAAAATGCTGAAGCATGTCCCTTCTAGTCCTGAATATTCTGTATAATTTAACCCCACCAAGCTTTTTCGTCACTTCTATGGCTTGATTAACATCATAATCATTCATAAAAATGAAAAAAATCACAAAAAATCTAAAAAATATTTTGTAAATTATAGATTTTTATAGTATTTTTATGATTATTTAAAAAACTAACAAAACAAAAAATTATGATTTTAGATTAATTATAATATAATGATATCAAATGTGAAATTTCGTAAAATAATCAAAATTTTTGATTGAATTTTGTTGATTATATTAAAAATTAATAAAGTTTTCGAGTAAATTTGGATATTTTAAATATGTTTCTCGTTGTGAAATTTGTTGTTTTCGTTGAGATTTTGTCACTTTTCATGATTTTAAAATTAATTAATTATGGAAACGGAGAATGATGCGAAATTAAATCCATTAGACAACTTTAAAATCAGCTACGAACAGAAAATGAACACGAACTTCAATCTATATTTAATTCGCCGCTATCCTCTGCACCCAGTTTTTTATTACTTTTTTCTAATATGTTTATTAGTTCAAGTTTACTTGTTCAGCATTCTTAAACTAATGACAGACAACAACAATGACCCGTTAATTCCCTTGTTACAGATAATTTCACGAGTTGTTTTATTAAATATACCAGATGTTAACCAAGATGACTTCATAAGAAGCATATTTTTTCTCTACATCTGCTATTTCGTGCTCTATTCTTATATATATTCGAGCTACAAACACAAAGGATATATTTACGCGTTATTTTGCTATATATTCATGATTATGGACTCGTTCCTTCATACGATATTCATGCCAATGGTTTTGCAGCAATCAGTTTCAACTGTATATAATTATTTATATTCTAGCTACGGAAGTGCAGATGTTGTCATCTTTGCTTCAACTATTATGTTCGTTAACATCTTTTCAAGCTTCTTATTCATATTTACTCGAAACTTTATTTTATTATCAGTTCATCCAGCGGAAAATTATGTGTATATCCCATATTTTCTATTCTTCATGTCTATGTCAATTGTCAATAGCATCGGTTATACTTTCGATACAAAAGAATACTTTATTTTTCCAGCAGCAATTTCATTATTATTCGGAGTTTTCGCATTTTTGAGACCTTTGGTCAATAATATCTACATAGCTTTGACATCTTTCGTCAATTCAATCTGTATTTTTACTTCAGTCATGTTAATGATCTTTTTGCCTTCATATTTCAAGCAATCTACAATTTTATGCTTTAATATTGGTATAGCACTGCTCTGTGTTATAGTTTTCTTAACAATTTACTCATTAACAAAGAAGAAAGCAAGAATTGCAATTAAAAATCCAGATTTTGTACAGAATTGCAAGAATGCCAAAGAGGCTGCTATATTATACTCATATGCAGCAATGCAGGGTTGTTCTTATATCCACAGTTGCGTTCACGTTGAAGATTTACAGAGAAGATTTGGCGATGATGCAGCGATAAGCTACTTTTTATGCATCAGTGAGATGTTTCTCCCTAATTTTCCAAAGAATGTCATCACGAAACCAGCGAAATTGCTTAAGACAGATGAAGTATTTTGCGAATTGCATCAAAGACTTACAAATCCTTGCTACAAAGAAGATGTTATATCTATGCATCACATATGTGCACTGGATATCTTCAATTACCTCAAAAAATGCAGTGAATCATTGATGACAATCACAGATCTTATATTTAACGAGTCATTTGATATCATTTCGTTCAATACAGGCCGTACATATATCATTTTCGAGGAATGCTTCCAGAGAATCATAACATTCATGCAAATGTTTCCGAATTCTCCATATAACGAGACAATTTCGAACATGTTCTTGAGCCTCTGTCCATCAGATTTCCACAGGAAGGAGATAGAGTTCTGGCAGAAGGTTACATGGCAAAGTCCAATTGTCAAAGAAAATCATCAATCAGCAGACAACAAATACAAGTTCGAATACACAGCCTCTATAAAGAATGCACCAAACAGGACAGCGAGATTTAAAGAAATTGCAGACGAAATCAGCGAAAACAAAGTTGATAATTTCATCAAGTTCAAAGGACCTTATTCTTATTCACGGAAAGGCTTTTTGATGTGGATAGCCTTCGCAGCCATCTTTATAACACATTTTATCTACGGATTATACATGCAACTCGATTATCACACATCAATCGAAACATCCAGAGGGATAATCTCAACATACACAATACTACAAGATCTGGCGAATGTTACCAGCTTCATTCCTTTGTACAGTCTCATGTTTTATGGTACAGTTCGAGATCCGCAGCTTTATACAATGGATGCATTAAATTATATAAAGGCTACAATGAATGAATGCATTGATTTCTTCGATTTCATCAAAAGATCGAATTTTGGCACATATATCAAAGATTATTATAATTCATTATACGCTTATGTTAATTATCCAGATGCTTCTACACAGCAAACGATTTCACAAGCTTTGTATCATAATTTGATGTATATTATGGAAAGCGTTTTGAATTCTTTAGCAAATGATCCTCCACCTGAAATAAATCAGCCGATTTATTGCAATTATGTATCTAAACTACAACAGTTCAACAATGATTTGTTCAGAGCAGCAGAAACAGCATCAATTTATCCAACATATATCTTGAAGTGCTCATTTTGGTTCGTTTTCGGCACGTATGCTGGTATTTATCTGTTCTTCTATCTGATCATCGTAGTTTTATTCCATTTGGGATACAAACGCGAACATTCATTTTATTATGAACTGAAAAAAGTCTCCAAGAGCTTCTTAGTCAAGCTAAAAGGCTTCTACAAGAAGACATCGGAACAATCGTCAGAAATAGAATCAAAGTTTGTCATCGCGAGATCGAATGATGAAGTTTTAGCAACTCCAGGAAACATGCCTTTCGTTTCATTAATTTATTTACCTACAGTTTTGATGTATTTCTTCTGTTTGGTGACAATTTGTTTATGCTATGTTTCTCTGAAGTGCTACGTTGGCACAATTAACAACAGATCAGAAGCATATGGATATCTCACGAATTTCCAAATTCAAATATCTAAGGCTAATATAGATGGAATCATTAAAATCCACAACATCAGCTGCCAGTCAACACAGGAAGTTTTACATCATCTAAATGCGACCTTATATATGATGTCTAACATGTCACTGACGAAATACGGAGAAGGTTTTGGTTTCTGTCAGAAGTGCTATCAAAGGTATTATCAGATTTTCGCTGATTCTGACACATTGATCGAACAGGATTCAAGCATACAACTACAGTTATTGCAGAATGTCATACAGTCGAATATTAATACTTCTGATCTCTCAAACGCAACACACAGAACAATATTAATGTCGTACAGATCAACAATCATGAACGAAATAAACAAAACAAGACACGAAATTTTGACAGCGTCAGAAGGAAATATATCGAACATGCCAATTTTGTTCTTCACTTTACATTACGTATGCTTGATTTTGTTGATTATTTATTTAGTCTATATATTCATGCTGCAAACACACTTCGACATCCCTTACTTTATATTAAGCATGACTTTGGCGAACGCAAAATTGTTAAACGCAAACAATTTGATATTGGATATAATAGATTCGTCATTTTCATTGAGAGCAAAGAAGGAAGAGAAAAAGATCGAGAATTTCACGAAAGAGTTCTGCGACAAGATGACGACACCTGTTATGATAATAGATTGCGAGCTCAAACTATTATACGCCAACGATGAAGCATCGAGAATCTTCTTCATTTCTAGAGAATGCAAAGACAACTTGAGTCTGTTTGAAATATTGAAAGACGACTTCATAGAAGAAGGCACAAACAAGAAGATCGGCCAGTTGATCAACGAATTTGCATATAGAGAATATCACACAATCAGAACATACAAGATTTTGGGTACAATCAACTCTGTATCAGATCACATCTTGTCGTCGAAAGAAAAATCAATGAAAATCAACTACGAATTATCTATATTCCCTATATATACCACACAGAAGCATTTCTCGCAACTAATTATGATTTTCACGCCAGAAGCAGAATTTGCAAATTATTCGAACTTTTTGGCAAAATACAGAAACCTTCCTGTAACTATAAGGAACGAATACATCATGAAAGACTTCCAGATGTCAGAGCTCAAGAGATCGAACATCATCAAAGAGACAAAGAGCGGCATAGTCGCAATAGTAAGAGTCAAAACAGAATTCGTAGAAAAAGCACCACAAATTATCGACCAAGTGTTCAGAAGGTTCGATGTTATCATCTCTCAATCGAAAGTTTTCAGGTACTACAGGACACACGCGTCCATGTACTGCTTCGGAACTGATTTCTCGCACGAAATGGAGTTCACGCCTTTCATAGTCCACAAGATTATTCTTGTTATTAGGGCAATGTTCGATGAAGCAGGAAAAGTTTCGCTGTCAAAGAATGTCGACGTTGATGCATACGCATCTGTTGGGTTTGGCAATGTGATAATTGGCATTCCTGGCAAAGAGCACCCATTCCTTGATGTTTGGGGCAACGCCATCACAGATGCACTTGATATGATCAAAACTGCTCAATTGAATAAGATCATGATCAGAAAATCTGTGCTGGATATGAATAACCTCAGCGGCATAATGCCAGAACTTGTTGTTCCTAAGTAATATTTTTTTATATTTTTATTATTTGTTTTAAATAAATTTGTAATATATTAAAATCATAGTTTTACTAATATTTTCTGAATTTTCCACAGAATTATCATGATTTAATTTTTGGCATCTTCATTGGATATATATATGATCTTTGTCATCTAACAGTTAAATTGAAAAAGAAATTGTAACTCAGAACCGATTAGTCACTTATCTTCGAACTATGAAGTAGAAAAAGACCCTTTGATGGATTTGATAAGGAATTTCATTATTACTAATGATTTTTATGTAATGAATTAAACAATGAATGTGTTAAGTTAGTTAATATTCATCTCAGCGATTAAATTCATGCTATATGTGATAATTAATAGCTTTAACAAAACAAATAAAAAATTAACATGGTATTAGGGTGCCAAAAATATCGAATTTTGATATTTGCATGTGCATTGTTCCATTTATGTTGGCTTCTGTCTGCATCAACTCGAAATATTTGAACTTTGACCTTGGAACATTCAAAGCGAAGTATCTATATTGGAAATTCTCTTTGAACCAATTAAAAATCTTCTTTGTTTCGATGATGGTCCAGTTTTCTCCGTCTTGAGAGCCGAGAATCTTCCACATCATCATGTGTCCGCAACTGCTGTCGCCTGTCTGTATTACGTAGCCAACAATAGATGCTTCATGATGATGTAGCTTGACTTTGATGTAACTCTGATGTTTGTTTCCAGTTGTTAGCATTTCGCGTTCAGAATTATTGAATATATTTTCAACATTGCCCGGATTCGTGTCATTCAGTGATGATGCTGTGGCAGAAACGTAAGTTATTTGATCTTTTGTCTGTAAATTCCATAATGAGTTGAAAATTCCAGCAAATGGTTTATCTTGTTTGTAATCAATTGATAATGGGATGAAATTCAACCTGAAGGAACTTAAATCCAACGAACAACTCGTTTTATCGTGTGTTAATGTAACTTCGTTGTCGAATTTCGCCATCGAACTTAATTTAGCTAAAGAAAGTCTATAATCATTGAGATCCACAACGGAATCAGGCAAATCTAGGAATTCTTGAATGATGGACTTGTCAAGTTCAGCCATTTTAACGTTTTTGATTAAAGTTTTAAATTTTGATGGATTGCTTCTTAAAAAGGAAACTACCCAGTGGAAATGCGAAACTTCGTCTTTAACGCAGAATGATGGGGAGCATATGATCAAATCTAGTATTGATACAGGAAGGGCTTGAAAAATTGGAAATTCGCAGACTTCGTCGAACATTGAAGCGATTGTGTGTATCAAAGTAGGATTAATTTCTCCTATGTCATCGAAACTCTTTATTAAACGAATGATTGAATAAGGATCTGTTGCTGAATTGATAAAATTATTTGCGTTAGAAACAATTGCCTTCATTCCTAATTTTTCGGCCATTATAAGTAAAAATGGAGCATTTGCTACTGTGATATCAATAGTTTTCCCTTGCAAATATCTTTCGAATAAATAAAATGGTCCGCAAATCCTTGGCGCGAAGTATTCTTTGACTCCTGGATTGGTTGTAAGCTGCTGTGCAATTGCATTTGATAAACAATAAGCAGCTCCACTCCAACAATGATATTTTGTCTCATAATGATGAATTGTAAAGTCTAATTTACTTGTATTGGAGAGTAATGACGTATTGAACTGTGTTTTTGGAATAATAATCGATGAAAAAATTTGAGTGAGATTAACTATTCGAATTGGGGACCCAGAAACTATCATTCCATTTATATTTTTGTTAAACCTCTTTTTCTGTTGATCATCTTGAAAAGCAACGACAATGCAAAATGGATCGTATGTAAATAATGGATCATGGATTCTAATTGCTGCAGCACCATTTTGCATGAATGTTTTCACGCATGATGTGTAATCATTATATTGCTTTAAGCCGAAAATTAACGATAAAACTGGATTTAGATAAAAATGGTCAACTTTCATTGCTGTTAGGCCATCAATTTTGGTTCCATTGGCAATAAAATGGTCAGCTTGTGTTGATTTTTTGAATTTAACAATAGCTACAGAAAGATGAATAAATTTTTTACCATCAACTTGCCTATAGACATGAATGGCTTCTATCCCCTTAAATTCGCTAAGTTTATTTTGTATTTCTGTGCAAGTGAGGCCACAATTATCAAGGACTACCATCGCACATTTTTCATAACTTTTCATCCAAAAAATGAAATCAAATCAATAAACATACGATGAAATCTATGCCAATAATACAACAAACGAATAACAAACAACTTATTTTCGCTAAAAAATTTTTTATTTTGCGATATCAAAGGAAATAATATATAAATTTATCAAATATAGCTACTATAAGTGAGCTTTTTCATTATATTTTCGTTGGTTTGTTAAACATTTTATGAGATATAAAATTATATCTAAAGTATCAAGCTTTCTGTATATTTTCATCTAATAATATATGCTGATGTGTGGTGTAATTTTGATAAATTGAATTGCTCAAAAAATTATTTTTTGTTTTATTTAATATAATAACGGTAAATAGTAGTAAAAAGAGTCAAATGTTAAACTTATTTAACAAGACGGCCAATTTTGACCTTGGCAATTAAAGCTGGTGAAATGTATGGGTGATGCTTCATGAAAAGTTCTGTCATGTCACCACCAGCACATCCAACGATGATTTTTGGACCACCTGGGTGCATAGCTAAGTATGGTGTCATATTGTAAACATCTCCCTTGAAAGCGCACCAGCAATCTTCAGCAGTGTTGTGCTTAGCAAGTTCCTCGCGTGTAATATCGCCGACCCATGGAAGCTGCTTTTGCTTTTCACCCCAGGCAATTTGTGCTGAAGCCATTCTTTATATACTTTACAAATATTTACATGTCATATTGTCAGAGAAAAACTTCCACTTTCATCTATAGTTTATTGAGCTCTTTGGAACATGATAAGATACATTTTATAACATAATGGTTCAATACAGTGATTCAAATGCTATTTCTCGCCGAATATCAAAAAATCATTTTGATTTTTGCTTATAATTGCTGTACAAACTATGTAATTTAATATAAAAGTTCATGTATGACTGATATATACTTTAAAAATCATATCACAGAGCGATGATTATGGAGTTTACTGAATTTTTCTCCGTTAAGCCTTAATATTGATATGAACAATCCAACACAATTGCATATAATCAATTTTTGCTGGATTGCATCATTCTTATGAATTATTTATTACGACATAATTAATTGTAACAACAATATGTCTTGTAACTCATATATTATAGACATATGGTTGTTTTAGACCAATATATACTAAATAAATCACTAAAGGGTCTTTATAATACAATGAATTATAAAATATCATTTTAAAGCAATGACACATATATAAAGCACAGAAAAATGATACGTATGTTTTCAATATATGCATATTTTTGATCAACTTTGGCTAGTTGTGATTAATCAGAATTTTTATGAAATTTAGATGATCACTGAACTTTTCCTTTTCTATATTTTTATGTTATCAGACAATCAGTATAAAATTATATATTTTAACCACTGATTTCGTAAACATCAGAAGATCGCACTTTAATTGTTGAATTATTTCATCTCTTTTTGCCGACATGCTTATACATACGACATATAAACCAAATTCAAGATGTGTAACGCATTCTATCATCGAAAACACGAAAATCAACAAAAAAGAAACAGTTACGGACCAAGGTATATCAAAACATCAGTTTAAGCATGTTATGCACTAGTATGTAACATGAAATCGCTTGAATGCTTCTTTTCATAATAAGAATTTTGATCATTCATTAGCAAAAATAGCCAAAACAGGATTTATCTTCATGGAAAGCTATATATACACCGAAAACATCGGAATAAACAGAACAGAATGTCCATTCGTTCGTTGTTCTTTTTCGATTTCTTGGAAAATTTTGCGATCAAATGCTTAAAATAACTCATTTCATGAGAAACACATTTATTCATGGACTACCACTTGATGCAGAAAGCGATTCTTATGATAGCACAAAAAATTATGAAAAATAGCGGTCGTTCAATAATACGAATTAATAACATATGTATATGTATATTTTTGGTAAGATTTGATTGGAGTTCAATCTGTTCGGTAAAATTTTGAATGCGATAAATAATTAAAAATATTGCAACAATGAAGAATTATATAAGCAAAGGCGAAATGAGTATATTTGCACGTATTTTTGAGCAAAAAATGTTTGATCGTCTAATTGAATGAAGTCAATGAATTCTCTCAATTTTTTTTTTTTTGAAATGTATTCTCTCAAATATTTATTTTAATGAGTTTTACACCCAAAGAGACTAGCTTTGCTATGATAGTTAAGAAGATTGTTAAGGATTGCAGGGAATCTCCGAGCGCGCCAATAAGCGTCAATAAGATAGTTGAGACTGAGAACTGCGAAAAAAGAAGATTATATGATCTTTTTAATGTTCTTTCAGCTTTGGGATTATGCACAAAGACCATGAGAAAACTCTACGTATGGACTGGTGAAGCCAAAATGATGGGTATCATTCAGCAAGAATATGAGAGAGTTGAATCTCAGGTGTTTACAGAAGATATCTGGGATATTTTCAAAATGCCTGAGTCACCACCTATTGGCCAGCTTACAATTGCAATTATTCTTATCTATCTCTTCTTTGGAACGGAAGAGATGACTTTGAAACAGATATGCTTAATTATGACGCAGAAACGCTCAAAAATGGGAAGATTGCTGAGGAGATTGTACTTAGCAGCATTTTTCCTTGAGCAAATTGGCATTATATCTCATGCATATCATATTGGAGGATATAGATTAGCGATCGATACCAATGAAATTATTTCGTCGGCATTCGCTAATATGAAGGCGAGATACGTATTTCCGATTAACTCAATCGCCTCGCAATTACACACCATTGATAGTAGTTATATTAATGAGATAAAGTCTGCTAGAAGAGAGCTCTTATTACACAAAATGAAGGCATCACACATTACTGTGATGAATAAGTTCTCTGCTCCGACACTTCAGGAAGAAGAGTCAGATCCTGATTCGGTTGACCCTCTTTCTCCTGTGAAGATGGTGGAAATATATTAGTTTTTATTATGATATTTATATAAATATAGATTCTATTGCCTTAACTAGCATTTCTTTCTACGATCATTTTTCTTAGTGTAAAAAATCATTTGACAAATAATCATATTTACATGTCATAAAAGAAATTAGCAATTACAACTGAAAAGAACACTTTTTAATGGCTAATCACGAAGCTTTCGTAGCTCAACCGGTAGAGCGTAGGTCTCATAATCCTAAGGTCGCGCGTTCGAATCTCGCCGAAAGCATTTTTTCCTATTTTTTTTGCAAATATA
This sequence comes from Trichomonas gallinae, assembly GCA_008369845.1. Taxonomy (NCBI): domain Eukaryota; phylum Parabasalia; order Trichomonadida; family Trichomonadidae; genus Trichomonas; species Trichomonas gallinae. Next base: position 16,508 of record MRSU01006842.1, read on the forward strand.
CTGCAGAGAATAGGGTTAGATCTCGATAAGTCTCAAATTATATATGATATAAGAGGATTTCGAATCCAGATCGAGAAGATTTCTTTAGTTTTCAGCAGCTACTCTCTTTGGCTAGTTGATGTCTAATTAACTGAAACCAACATTAAGGGTGCACTCTTAATTTCTTCATTCTTTTCTTCAGCTGTTTCAAATAATGCAAATTCAGTCGCAGGTTTAAAATTGTCTGATACTTCTTTGAAATCATCAAAGTTTCCACATATTATATTAATAAGACTTCCATATTCGAATGTAGTTTCATCAAATGACTCAAACTGTCCAATAAACTTGGTCAAACTCAACAAACATAACATGAATGAGATATAGTTTTCCAAGAATTTTACATATAGTTATAAATTAAATGAAAAGCTGATTTTTAGTTAATTTTTAGGGTAAGAAGATGAAGAAACTTCTGAAATTTCATCTTCGACATCTAGTTTTACGACTGGCTTAAACCTAGATGATGAGGAAGAAGAACTCGTTTCTTTGACTTCAGTTTCTTTCTTTACGTCTTCCTTTTGGAGCTGTCTCTTGACGAGATTCCAGTAGTGGCCCTTCTTCTCGACAAGCTCGTTATGCGTGCCTGTCTCAACAATCTCGCCTGCATCAAAAACATAAATTCTTGTCGCATTTCTGATGGTTGACAATCTGTGGGCAACAATAACACCTGTTCTTGTTTCAAGTATTTTATCGAGTGCTGCTTGAACTTTCTTCTCTGATTCTGCATCAAGAGCAGATGTTGATTCATCGCAGATCAAGATTGTTGGATCTTTGATAACAGCTCTTGCAATTGCAATTCTCTGCTTTTGACCGCCAGAAACAGTAGATCCTCGATCACCAACTAATTGGTTCAGTTGATTATCAAATTTCTGGACGAATTTCTTCGCATTTGCAATTTCCAAGGCCTTCCAGACATCATCATCGGACTTTGCATCCAAAACACCATAAGTGACGTTGTCTTTCACTGATGCTTGGAAAAGAGTTGGTTCTTGTGAAACCAAAGCCATTTTCCTATGCAGCCAGTGTGGATCGAGCTCTTTGATGTCATGGCCATCGATTGTGATGATTCCTTCGGTGACATCGTAATAACGCTCGATTAATTGAACGCAGGTTGATTTTCCCGAGCCAGAATGGCCAACTAATGCGATTTGTTCTTTAGGATTGATCTCAAATGTAACATTCTTGAGTGCCATGACGTTTCTCGTTGGATAACAGAAAGATACATTTTGGAATTTGATGTGACCTTGGAAATTCTCGTATTGGATTCCACCTTCAAAGTTCACGTCAGACTGATATTCCAGGAGCTTAACAACTCTGTTTGCTGCTGTAACAGCTCTTTGTTCTGCTTGAATTGAATTTTCGAAGAAAACTAAGCCCATGCAGCCCATCATAGTCATACCGAAGACAGAAAACATCATACCTGGATCGAATTCTCTGCCATTTTCCGTTTTGCCGACTAACTTTGATGCATAATAAAGATTACCGAGAACAACCGCCCAAACAAGGATGAATACGAAGAAAAACATGGTGCCAATACAGTAAACAATGTTTCTTTCGTAATGAGCAGCTTCATCATTCTTTACAACAAATCTTTTTGTATCTTCTTCTTCTCTGTTGAAGCCTCTGATTGTTCTTATGGCAGCAATTGTTTCTTCAGCGATTGTAATTGCGGTTGAGAAATATTTGAATCTCGTAATACCATTTCTTTCGATAAATGGATGGAAAATGAGCATGATGATGACTACAAATGGAATTAATGCGAACATGATTAATCCAAGTCTCCATGAAAGAACAAAAACCCAAATTAAACCAATGATGAACTGGCCGAAGAGTTGTATCTGCATACACTTTGTTGTACCAAAGCACTCTTGAATAATAGACGTATCCTCGCCTAGAACAGTCAATAAGCTTCCGATTGGATGTGTATCAAAGAATTTAACGTCATATGTCATGATATGTCTGAAGACATCTGATCTAATCTTTGTTGAGATCCTTGAACCAACTCTAATGAAGAACATTGACGAAATGAATCTCAAAATTGAAACAATTACAATTACGATTGTAAAGTAAATTAACTGCTTAGAGATCTTATCCATTGGATCACCAATCTCACCCATTGTGTATTGTCCAACATAAGTAATGATATTTCCCAAGAAATAAAATGTGATAATTGGAAAAGCACCTGAAGCAAGTGTTGGAAGCAATCCAGCAAGTGCATATGGATCTGTTAATAACAATGAATATACTTTTCCTCTTCCTTTCCTGTTTTCTTCTTTCGTGAAATTAGTCTGAATGATACAAGAGTTCTGCCTGTGGCTTCCTTCTTTGGAGTACTCAGATGACGACCTTTGATGATCACTCATTATCTAAAAATGATTTTTTTTAATTAAGTTGATTTTGATGTAATACGATTATTATCAATTGAAATTTCAATAATTTTAGGATTTAGTATTAAAATCATAATATGAATGTAAAATTAGAAAAATTTATTGCTGTTACGCCCGTAGTCTGTAGATACTTTCAATGATTTACGAATTCAATTTCGAGGTTAGTGTCACTTTTATACTCAATATCGAGGTTAAAACAAAAAAATGAGAAGAAAAGAACCTCTTTTAAACGTTGTTTGGCTCATAACTCATTGTTCTATATATCGATGTTGGCTCTAACGCAATCAAATTTTTAAAATCAAAAATAGTAGTAGCAAAATAATGTGTTTGGTCAAAACTAACACTATACTCTTGATCACTGTATTGATTAATAAAATATCCTTCGTAAAACACAGCTTGTTTCCATGTCAAAACTAAAAATCAAATTATTTGTTTTGTCAAAAATATTGAAATAATATTGTCAAAATAAATATTTGCGATATTTTTATCCATATATGATTTTCATTTAGTTTGTTAACTGACAAAACTGATAATTGAATCCACATCCATTTTAATTTTAAATAAAAGATAGAAATAAATCCGATTTTTTCATAAATTTGTTATTAACTATATGGAAACTATATCTTTACAATGTTGAGATCGCCCATTCTTGATGTAGAATTTAAATGCTGGCTGAATATGCTATAATAATTTACTTGTCATTACCATTGTATCGATATATAGTTATAAAATAATATTTTATGAATAAAATGATCACATGTCATAGATGTACAGGAGTTTGAATGCATTTTTATCATTTGCCTTGGTGTTTTTTCCAAGAACTCAATGAAAATCAAAGATAAATTCCAATATTAATGCATTTAGATGCATGGAAGACATCAATTCGTATCGGTATTGGATTGAATTACTCCAGTTCCAAAATTAAATTACGAGATTATGATACTCATTCTGCACATAAGGTAAGGATCTCGATTATATAGATACTTTGATTTGAGATAATTTTGTAAATTTTCAAACTCGTAATGAATGATTCTGGCAGCGAACAAAAATGCTTATCTTAAGTTGTTAGAGAATTTTCAAGACAAAAGAAGCAATATAAAATTAACACAAAAACAATTCACTCAACGAATTGAAAACGCACTTTAATGGTAAGAATATATGCATTTAAGATGTAGCTGAAAAGAACTTAAATGGTTAAATCCTATGAATCCGATAGCATAAAAATTTGAGGAATGAAACTTGAATACAATAAAGTTTTCAGTGATATCGCTGTATTTCTAATCTCTATATACCAGACAGTATTATTTTCAGTTGAGTTTTTTTGATTATCTGTTGTTTGGGAATTTTTTTTCGAAATTGAAAGAGTGCTCAATAATTCGCACCAGAAGCGATAAAAAACATTAGATATACATGAAACAATCATAATTCATCAATAAAACACGATTTAGGATAATTCGATGTCTTTCAAAAACTCGTATTTAAAGTAATTTATAAAAAATACAAGTGCATTCACGGTAAATATGAATATGATATTTGTTTTTTATGGAGATTTTCTTAGATTTCACAAAAGTGTACTTGGGAATATTTTCATTATAACAATCTACAGGCTGAGAATAATAGAAGATTTCCATTTCAATTTTTGAATGTATTTCAAAATAATTGGCTGGATTATTTCAATTTTATAAGAATTTACATAACGTTTAAAGTAATTTTTCACTGTTTATTCATATACTGGAGTATACAGATGCCGATAACAACGCAAAATGGCTAGCCATTTAATGAATTATATTCAAAAAACAACCAGCCCTAAAAATATATTATTTTTAAACTAGAGATGTTTTAGAATAAAATGTTCCAATATAAAATTAATTTTATCAAACAAATATTTGCTTAAAAAAATACTAGATAACTGTCAATATATGAGATGCGTTTACGCCCATCCGACAATTCTTATCAAATTGAGTATATACTGATATTTTGAATTCTTTGGAAATTTTTCTGAGAACTTTGAGACATTTAAATCATATTTATTATATGGATAGATTACTGCCCAACGGACAGACTCCCCGCGAGGCAAACTTCGAGAAGAGGGCGAAGTTCACACCGGCCGAAGACGCCAAACTTAGAAAACTAGTGATGGACTATGGAGGAAGGCCTAATTGGAGATCTATTTCTGCAAAGATGAAGACAAGAACACCTAGACAATGTAGAGAAAGGTTTCAGAATTATTTGAACCCTAAAATCAAAGTCAATAATTGGACCGAGGAAGAGAATCATATATTATTAGAAAAGTACCAAGAGTTTGGCAATCAGTGGAATAAAATATCCCAGTTTATAGAGGGACGCACTGGTAATGCGGTCAGGAATCAATTCCAACTCCTAACACGTCATCAAATTAAAAGTATGCCGAAGAAGATATCTCCAGCAACCAAAGAGATTCAAATTCCTGATATACCCATTATAGATCAGTTTGACGCACTGTTTGATCTATTCGCTGTCGCTGATCCAATGGCTTTATTTTCATTTAATTAAATGATAGTGTCTATGTTTCCGTTACATTGTATTGTTATTTATTTTTCGGTTATTTTGTATTTTTTCATCTAATTTGTTTTCGGAAGATTTTGATAATCAACAAATTCACGTTATTACGTGATATCTATGAAATATGGTTTATTCTGAATATAGTTTGCCTATGAGTAATAAATTAATCGCATTTTTCGCTTTTCAATCAAAATTACTCAAAGAATAATCATATAAATTCACATTCACGCCGTCTTCCTCTTACTATGAGCATTGCATGAAACTGAGTTGATAAACTCTTAATCATTTTAATGATATATCTTCGATCGCGTTTTTAAATGATTTTATATATTGCCAACAGCAAAAATAGAAGATGATGATTCATTAAAACTATTTTGTGATTGTACATATATGTTATCCTTCATACCTGAACAAATATCAAATTTTCTCAGTTCTCTTAACATCAAGTGATTGTTGCACATATTAATACTATAGATATTCCTTTACACATACTATCCCAAATGTTTAAATCCCTATATACAGAAAATAAAATTTCATGACAAATAATATTTTCGCAAACAGCAAGGATAATACCAATGAATAGGAAATTTATTGTCATTTTAATCGTTCACTATACTCTAGAATAGCTAATTTACTGATTTAAATTTTGGTTTTGATTAACATTGAGGAATAAGCGATCAATAACGTAAGTGTAGCTTATATAGATCATAAAATACTAATTACTTAAATGAAGTAGCAATTTGTCATTCGAAGATAAAAGATTTTGGAAACATTATCTTTTGAATGAAAGTAACATTTTGACTATTTACGTGTCAAATATTTTTGTCATTTTATAAATCCAAAAATGATATCTTTGTTATTATATGTAGTGAAGTCTGGACCTCAATATGATCCTTGCTCTGAATACAATAGCTCATGCCTACTGTGCATGGATCACAAAAATGATTGCTTCTTTTGCTTTGGAGAAAAAGAAGCCGATGATAAATGCGTTTCCAATGTTGCTCTGAATGAAACTACATGCTCACATACTACTCGCCAAACAGATATTAAATGCATTGAAACATTAGGAGGCGATGCAATTCAAAGAAATAGATATATAATTGGTTCTGCAGTCATAGCTGTTGCTATTACTATAGACCTTATCGTTAGATTCTGTTCTCGACCAAAAGTTCATGATACTTACGCTCATCTATAATATCAGTTTGTTGAATTTTTTTTAAATTCAACAACCTAATAAAAATTATGTAGTTCCTCTGATATATCTCTATTTTAACTCACAGAAAATTGTAAAATTTTCGATTAATTTTTTTGGTATTAATTTTATGGTCATTATTCGATATGACTCTAATAAATTCACAATTAATTCTCTGTGTATTTGAATATTTTTGATATTTCATCGTCCAAATCCAAAAAATTCATATCGTTTTATTTTATGAAATAGAAAAATTATAGAAAATAAACATTTCCACATCAATAATAATATAATATTTTCTTCTATATTTCATGTATAATGTTACACTTATTCATTTCTCAATACGGAAAAAGATATATTCATATTTACTTTTTTCGCAATAAATCCTATTTAGAAGTAGAATTTGAACATAATATACACGTATAATTACTATTCTATGAGCTGTGATTATGGTTTTGCATTAAAAATACAAAAAATATTAATAGATCATTATTAAATAAGGACTTAGACATGTTCCTGTGTTTAAATTGGGTTATAAACGGATTAGTAGTAATAAATATCGTAATAATAGCCTATTTGGATGAATTTTCAAAATCGTCAGTTCTGAAAATGGGACAAAATTAAAAAATAATTTATTTTTTGCAAATAATATATAGAGAAACTTAATAATATAACAAAATTAATAAAAATATGCTCAAATTTCATGACAAGGACAAGATTTTAGACAAAATAATATATTTTTAATATGCTCATATGATATATTATAATAAAACAGAAGAAAAACTCAAAAATTCCAAGAATTCATCAAAATTCCAACCGTTCAAACCGCCTGGTCTGGCCTTTTCTAATGCAAGACGTAAAGCTTTTTGGAAAGTATTCCTACGAAGACGTCGATTTCAGCGCCCTTGATCCAGCCCTCGTTGACTACATCTCTGTCCACGAGAA
>MRSU01006844.1:0-12248 GCA_008369845.1 Trichomonas gallinae
GAGAAAAACGCTGATTTCGATTAACCTTAAAAATGAAATTCTGAAGTTTACGAGTGGGCGTAACTGCACCCTTAAAATGATTTTTATTCAAAAATAATCTTTTTTGTCTGAATCCATTATAATATTGATGAGAAATTCACTTACCAAGGATAAATTACCCAAAAATTTTGTAATTTCAAAATTGAATGAAAATTTTTTATCGTCAAAAAGATTATGTTTATAATTATATAAATAATAAAATACGGGCTTTTATCAAAACTTTACAAAATCTCTGAATTTTGATTTTGATAAATTTTGTGATATTTGAGCTTCACATTAATAGTAGATGTTATTTAACTAAAAATGGCGGACTTTTCCAAGAAATTCTGTTCTGAAAAGTGACAGTATCTGATATTGAATGAGCAGTAGAACAACAAGATCCGCATTTTCCATTCTAGACGCACCTCTTCCGCGAATAAATAAAGATATGTTCCCTATTGATCCATCCTCTATCGGACGCTCGCTGCCTCGACCTACAAGGCCCATTGGGCAAATTAACCATAAATTTGCCAATACCGCGATAAAGACAATACAGCCAGAATGTCGTGAGGTTGGATATTCTTGTTGTCAATCTAATTTGTTTGAGTAAACCTCTATATTATTTTGACGAATCAATATTCGTTTAAAAAACCAAATCCAAATTAACATCAAATCTTCAAACAAAAAATTCGACAAATCTTCTACGTAATAATAACTCGATAACTCTTTTTTTGAAAATTATAATATTTTTATATTCAAAATGAGCATTTTTATTTACTAATATATTAAAATAATGATATAATAGTTGCAACTCCCTACAAATATAAGAATATTTTTCTAATTTTATAACACAATAATTATAAAATAGTACAAAATAGCTGTAGAATGTTATTCAAGGTTTTTACACGTCTGGTTCATAAAAATATCTGATAATGAAATACAAACAACTGAGTTTAAACAAAATATAATATATTCTATTAGCTACGAATTTGGTAATATAAGAAAACAATATATAAATGCTATGGGTGAAGGACGAAAGTATATATAGGCATCAAGCTTTCAACGTCGAATCCCATTTCATCTTCATCAGGAAACTGATCAATTTCCTCTTCAACGATATTTAAACCAGCCTTATCGAACAATTCTTTATAGTGCAGATATGTTCTTGCAATTGAACAATCTTCTGGATTCCAATTTGCTTCTTCTTTGCCAGCAGACTTATCATTAGATCCAACATTATCTTTTATGAATATATATCCATTCTCATTGAGATGTTCTTTGCATCTTAATAAGAAATCGATAGCGTCATCGTCTTTAAGGAACATCAAGGTCCATTGAGCCCAAAAACAGTCGAATTTGCCTTCCATTTCCCAATCTTGAGCACCGCAAGTATACGTTCTTAGAATTGTTTTGTCTTTCAGCTTTTCTTTAGCTATATCAACGAATTTTTGGACTGGCTCAACTAAATCTATCTCGCGAAAGTATTTGCATAATACTAATTCAGACACTCTTCCAATTCCAGCGCCAATATCTGCGCATTTGTTATGCCCCATATTGTGATTCAGTTTGTATTTCATTATTAACTGTTCTGACTGCTTTGCATCGTATATACTCACTTGTGGAAATCCGCCCAACATACCATTTACGTTTGAGTCGATATTTGTCCAATACTCTACACCTTTGTTGTACCATACATCTTTGTATGCAGTAAATACATCATCTGGATTAACTGGACCTGCAGGAATATCAGGAGCTGATTCCCACAAACCCATATTATGATATATCTCCTTTGGAAATATGATAAGAGACCTATATCAAAGCTTAAAAACTAACAAAATACTCCTAAATCTAAAATACAAAATTTGATATAAAAAATAATTAAATGAATGATATTCTTTGGATTTGGAATATGATTTCTGTTAATATAATGGGATGAATTCTGTGATCAATAAAGTGCATTTTATGATATTATTAAAATCTAAAAATATCAAGCAATATAATGTTTTAAATGCATGTTTCATATGTGGTTTTAGTTTTACATCATTAAATTATTGATTATCTATATTTCTTACTGCTATAACTGTTGAGCACCCATTAGATTATTACAGCTTAAGATGTCTTATTGTGTTTTCTCTTATTAAGTTTATTATATATGTCATGCACGCTTTATTATATACTAATGTTGAATCAGAACAGCTAGTTTACATTAGATTTGATGCAAAAATTTAGACGAATAAATGAGTTGTCGTATATGATAGTTAATTGTGCTGCAAACAGCTTATACATGATCTCTATAATGCATTCATTAGTTCCAAATGTGTCCTTATTCGCATCAAGAACGGAGTTTCTACACTTTACAAGATTTTGTGCAAAATTTTGTTCTACAAAGTGTGATGCATTCCAACAATGCGCATTTATAATTTAAAACCGTTCGGTAGCAATCCAAAAATTTTTGGCAATTTTATTACCTCTGGCAATTCGTGATAATCGAATATTTATATACACATATGAATATAGACCATTTATAACCGCTCACAATGGATAAGCCTTAATTCTGAGATTTAACCGTAAACTTGTTGTCTATTGTATGACCCTAGGACATCAGATCCGTCCTGCACGAGGCTGTATTTTCATTAGTACATATTCCGCCAACTAAATATTGTTATATTTAAGCGGATTATAATTGACCAAACAATAATTATAAAATAAATACCAGTATCTTTATTCAGTAAAGCCGAGATAGGAACACCTTTCCTACCAAAATTATACAATCGACATAAATTCGTATAAGAAATAATAAAATTATTTCAGTCAAAATGCATATAATGCTGGTTTCGATTCTTCCTTCAGATCCAGCTTTGTAGCAGGCCATGCGTAATTTTTGAAAACTGTCTTATCATCAATTGACGTAAGTATAGAGAATAATGATACCTGGGCTCTATTATTCTGTGGTTTTAATGGCTCTCCGCACTTGAATGCCTTGAATGAAGTATTCTCTGGAATAACAATAAGCTCGTCGTCGGAATCCATTTAATTGAAAAATGATCAAAATTGAATGATTCTTGCGATTAACGTAAAATTTTATATAAACATAGAGAACAGATGATTAATATCACATAAAATTTAACAGTAAACAATTCAAAAGATTTTTCTGAGAGTTTTGAAATTTTTCATAATCATTTTAACCATTTAATAATATCCAATGGGATAACATTTTTCCAGCAAAAAATTATATTTGACAAGTAAATTGTCCATTTTGACATAAATTTTACCGCTTAAATATGGAAAATGTCTTTGCTAGAGTTTATTAATCTGGATTCAACGAAGAAAAAATTTCTGCCAAAGATTTTATATAAAAGTCAAAATATATAATTACTCTTATGTAAATATGTGGTTTTCCAAATATTTTTGATTTTAAAACTGGCAAAACTAACATGCAAAATATTGCTCATTATCGTATATGCTGGAACCTATAGACTGTAATTGTATATAAAATTTTCAATAAAAAGCTGTAACTGGCTAAAATTCTCTCAAATCTGAATCTAAACAAATATCGATTTCCATGAATATATGAACTATATGTCCTCACCTATGTCATTATATCACAGTTATCCATCTATTCTCTTCGATTTCAACCTTAAATTTAGCTCAGTAATGCTTGACACTCATAATTCAACAAGATTAGAACTATCTGCATTGTATACTATGAGAACGCTTTGTTATATTGTCTAAATCATCAACATATTTTACATTTTCCCCGTCTAATATAGTAAAACTTTGTAAAATAGGCCATAGTATGGGAACCAATAGATTAATACATGTAAGAGTCAGTAGCTTGATACATTATTTCATTCAATCTTTCAATCACGGACTTTTCACTTGTTATCGATTCCACAATCTTCTTAATGGAAATAATAGCATCTTAGCATATAGGTATTAAGATAAGGTATTCGAATCATCAAAAATTAACTTGAGTTATTTGGAAAGCCTGACACATCTATTTATTAGAATGATGAATTAGAGGACCTGTGTCATATATTCTTGTAAAGCACATGATCGAATCCATTCTAAATTAATGTATAAAAGGACAGATACGAGATAAATGGACGAACATTACTTGAGAAACTTAAATAAGCCTCCAAACTGTACATAAGATATGAAAGAACCATTCTCTAACAAAATAAAAGGAAAAAAGATTATTGGGTTCAGTAATCTGTCATGTAAAATCAATCTTTTTGTCATATGACAGAACCACAACAACCATTTTTACATCTGATATAGCTGATATTGATCTTATTATTGCGAATTAATGATAAAAATATCGATAAAATAATTTTTGATAAAATTAAATAAAAGATATGAGCTAAATTTAACGATATTTTATTTATTTCGATATTATTGAAGATAAATTTACTAGTTTTGGTCCGAAATAAAATTCCCGCAATTTTTTTTTGAATTTTGAAAAAGTTCTCAAAAATTGCCGCGAATAATAACTTTTCACCATAACATCCCAAATCGCGAACCAAGTCATTGAGCTGTATCACCAGCTTTCCAATCAAGCATGCCCGAATGCAATGGAGATCACGAATGAGCTCCAGAAATTCTACCAGAACCCAGACGCATTTGAAATCCTCTATAACATCCTTACAACGGTTGATTCTGTTCAAATTGCAAAGCATGCGGCATTGGGTATCAGATATTACATCAAAACTCTCTTCGCGCAGCTCCCAAATCAAGATCAAATTTATCAGCACCTTCTTGAGCTTTGCGCTTATCCAAAATCGTCTTATATTCGTGACATTATTGCAGATATTACAACATCCTACATCAGACTCGAATTCTCACCAATGATTGCTCATTTCTTCCAAAATTGGGCTTCAAACTTGAATAACGTTACTCTCTCCGCCATTTGCCACATCTACCCGACATTTGTGATGCTCCCAGGCAATGAAATCGATGAATCAGTTGAAGCAGCAATTTTTTCGTATCAGCCAACAGGAATTGAAGATAGACTCGATCAAGTTCTTTACTTCATCAACAAATTCAACTCAAACCTCAATGGTGAGGAAGAAGACGCTGAAACTGAAATACAGCCGATTTATCATCAAGCATTCTTCAATCTCCTTGAAATCATGCAGCAAAGTGCGCATCAATCACTTCAGCATTACTTTGATGTTGCATCCAAGCAACTTATTTACCAGATTACCACTGAAAGTCCTTTGGTCGATTTTCAACAAACGCTCCAATTGCTTGCTTCTGTCATCAGTCAGGATGGTGTTACCCCGCAGATCAAGGGCCTCGCATTCAATTGCATGAATAACTTAGTTGGCTATTTCGATCAGAGAATTCTCGAAGAAGGCTTCTCAGAAGACTCTAACATGAAGAACCTGTTCGAGCTCTACATGAATTATGCTTTAACAATCGCGTCGGACGAAGATTCATACGATATTGCACCACAAAACATTTTCGACAACATTATTCCTGTTTTTTCGAAAGACGCAAACTTCTTGAATTACTTCTGGGAGCAAGTTTCTGCTTTGTTGGGCGATGACGCAGGCAAGTACTGCATCCTTCCAGCTATAATCAACTCGCTTTCAGTTGGCCAATCTTTCTACAAATACAAGATACCAAACCTTTGCGAAATCATGACGAATTATTTGGCCTTCGACAAAGTTTACACTATGACAGGTGGTGCTGCTGGCTTCGGCGAACTATACTATGTCTTCGGCGATGAAATCAATGAGTACATCGTCGATGCTGTCAACAGAACAATCGAAGTTTTGCAGGACGAAAGTTATTCGTTGATTTTCCCAGAAATGCTCGGCCTTCTCCAGGTATTGTTGATGGCGACAAGCTGCACAGATGACTACTTCCAGGCATTGCCGACTGTCCTCAATAATCTGTTCGGCGAAGAAACTCTCAGATTGCCAGTTTTGAACACATTTAGAAAACTCATTTCTAACTCAGATGTTGCTTCTCAGGATAACTACGAGGAGTTATTCAACTTCTTCTGGGAGATCCTGATGGATGAGAACTCCGGCCTTCAGGCTCCAACGATTGGCTGCTTGTCAGCGCTCCAGCAGAAGAACCCAGAAGCTTTCGCAGAAGTCGCGGTCAACTTTTTCCAAAATGTTCTTTTGTTCTTCTCGTCCAACGACTCTGACATCATCTATGAGTCGATGCGAGCCATCGGACACCTCGCTCAGGCCTACGGTGATGATTTGGGCCAGCACATCGGCGAATCCATCCAGTTCTTGATGCAAGTCGCTAAAAGTGATTTGACGCCACCAGACAACGACGATGAAGATGACGAAGAGAAGGAAGAAGAGCTCGATAACCAGTTCCAGATGCTATTGAGGAATGTCGGAACAGCTCAGAGGGTTATTTCGCTGATTTTGAAGGAGATGCCATCAATGATGAATCCCGAGACATTCGGAGAAATCTTTGGCTGCATAGAGAACTTGATGACGAACGCTGGATTATTCCCAGACTGCATCCAAGATGCTGCAGACTCAGCAAGAAATGTCGGCAAGGCTCTTTTGAAGACAAACTCTGCAGAAAACTTAACTAATGAGGCTTCAAGATTAATAGGAATTTTCGTTCCTGCCCTCGAGAGCATTGTTGACCCAGAAAACATCGGCGCGATTTTCGATGTCGTATGTGACTTGACGAGTGATTTCGGCGTTAAATCTTTCTTCCCATTCAAGGACACTGTTCTCCAGGAAGTTGGTTTGTGGCTCGCCAAACCAGGACTGAACTACAGCGAGTCATTGCACGAAAACGCTGCTAGAATGCTTAGAGAACTGCTCGACCAGATGCACGAAGATGCTTTTGAGCATGTAGCTCCTTATGTCGAGATCTTTAACCAGTACATGACTATGGGAGGAGATTTCCAGGAGCTCGCTTTGCAGTTCTTCGGAGATTTAATTGCAAACTGCCCATCAAAGCTTCAAGCAGATTTCATTACAAGCGTCTTCAACGCGTCAGTCGAGTCAGTGCAAATCAAGAGGAGCACAATTGCTTTAAATGTTATCAAGCAAATCGCTAAGACTGCGCCGCAGCTCATTATGGAAAACATTCAGCCGGTTTTAGAGCTCATATCGCAGTTCTTGAATCCGAATATGGGCAAGAACAGCGATACAATGAGCTTGCAGGACAACTCAGTCAGTTTGCTGAGTGCTGTCGCTATGAATGTTTTAGGCGACAACTTCCCGTTTGCCAATTTCGCACAGAACGCTCTCGCATTGATGCCAGCGCAATACGAAGTTGAAGAGAACAGAGACATAATCCCGTTCTTCTTCTGGATGTACCAGAGAGTGGGAGCAAACTATCAGGCAGACTTCTGCGCAGCACTTGTCAGATTGTTTGTTGATGATGAAAGAGACATCCTTGACAATTTTGTTTCCCCTGAGCAGCTCGAGCAGCTCAAGGCACTCTTCAAGCAGATTATTCCATCTGTCGGTAATATACAGCAATTCGTTGAAGCAACTGTCGGAAAGAACAGAACTAAGCTGAGAAATATTATCAAAGTTCTTAATACTAAATAAAGCAATGTTATATTAAATCACTATACAACTTTTTCAATATTATCATTATATAGATTAAACATTCAAAATAACATCATTTAGGGTGCACGAATGTTAATATGAGCTCTCATTATTTTTACGATAGTTTGATAACATTTTTTGAAGACCAAATAAAAGCTGTGTTACCATCTTTTTTTTTGCATTGAAATCTATTTCAGTCATTGTGAGGAAAAGTTTAAACAATTCAAATGATGAAATACTATATCCCTTTTTGGCCTCCAAAAGTGAGTTCGGTCTTTGTCAGAAAGGTGAGAACCTATTTAGGGGCTCTTAGTTTAATAACCCTACAATAAGAAGGTAAAAAGGGTTAAAAAAATTCACTTTTGGAGACCAAAAAAAGGTATGGTATGAAGATCTTACCTGTGCTGTCATTAAGATGGTTGTGGATGGCTTATGTTTCTTTTGGTAATTTTCATCAGATACGAGTGAGATATGGTACTTGGAAAATATGGTACTTGGAAAATCTGGTACTTGGAAAATATCTGCAGATTTCTAGAAAAACTGACAGTAAAGTGTTTTGTAAAGTGTCAAAAATATTGAAATTCAGATATGACATGTAACGCATGCATTTGAGATATATTTGTCATGTAAAGTATAATTTTGACATGTAATGACAGCAATGAGGAAACTTTGTGAGATCGCAACATGGCTTAGCGGTAGGTATGCACGATGTATGCCTGAAGGTCAGTCGTTCAACACGCTTGTTTGTACATAATGTATAAGTATATTTTTACATGACAAAAATTATTTACATGTCATATTGTCACTTTCAATTGAACAAAATTTTGTTGAGCGGTTTCTTCAAAAAAATGACTGTTTCTAGTGCTGAGATTAACATTCTCATACAGAGGTATTTTCAGGAACTTGGATATAGTCACTCGGCATTCGCGTTTGGATCTGAGTCGAAAATTAAGCAGCATGAAGTTGCAAATCGCCAAATTCCCGCTGGATCGTTAATTTATCTGATTCAAAAGGGAATCATGTTCGCACAGATAGATTCAGCCGCCCATGAAGCTGCTGGTAAGCCAGAAGAGCTTTTTGGCCACGAATTGAACTATTTGCGAGCAAATTTCAGACAATCAGTTGAAATTGCCGAAGAAGTCAGCCAAAGTACGAGACGCACCAAAGTATATCACACAGATACAGCCGAAGTTCAGCCGAATATTTTATCTTATCATTCTTCACTATTCTTACATGGCCACTTTGCTCCGGTTACAGTTACTGCGTGGAGTGAGGATGGACTCAATTTGGCAGCAGGATCATGCGATGGTACTGTTGTCGTATGGACTTTCGATAATATCAACAAATCAGATTGCGTTGTTTCAGAGAAGACATTTTACTTAAATCCTAGCGAATCAGAAGAAGAAACGTCCGATATTACAGCGCTAAAGTGGTCAAAAGATGTTATGGCCGTCGGAACATTTAATGGCTCACTTTCTCTTTACAAAAACGGAAAAATGAGCTGCCAACTCATAGAGCATAATACGCCAATCGTCGCTTTAGACTTCGTTGGAGATGTTCTCGTTTCAGGTTCATTGGATGGAACAATTTTAGTATCAAAAGACAACGCAATTCTTAACAAATATAAGCTCGATGGTGGAGAACTCACAGATATTACACATATAGATGACTCAAAGATACTAATCTCATGCGGAAAATCTGTTTATTTAATCAATTCAGAAGAAAACGAACCAAAACAGCTATTTACATCACCAGAGCAGATTGTTTGCATGTCTATCGATTCTAAACGCGAAAACGTTGTCATTGTCGATTCCGATAAAACTGCAACGTATTACACTGTTTCATCATCAGCGAAACGTGAAGAATCCATTCAAGCCCCTGGATGCTCGCTTGCTTTGTTGCAGAATGGCAACTATGTTTACGGATTAAAGAACGGAGCAATCAAAGTTATGACTCCCCAAGGTGAACTCCATACATCTTTCGAGATTTACAGACAGCCACCTCATTCAATTGCAATAGATCCAAAAGGACGCTTCTTTGCTACAGCATCAGCAGAAGGATTAGTTTGCATCTTTGATATTGAAGCAGCCAATATAGCAACAGCGTATATAGCAGATGAGCCTGTAAATGGCCTCTCTTGGGGGCCAACTGGAAGACTGCTTTGTATTAATCTTAATTCTGGTGCTGTTGCTGTTATTGATTTCGAACAACTATGCTAATATTCTTATAATATGAAACTTTTGTATTTATTTTTTATTACTTTTCAGTTTTAATATTAAAAATTGTTTAATTTTCATTTCTGATTTTCTTTGCTTTGATTAATATGAAAAACTATGTCATATTTCGCTAATATGCATGTATACATTACATTATACAAACAATAAAAAAAAATATTTTCATAATCTATTTTTGAATAATATTAATATGATATTAAGTAGCCTACTGTATCCATGCTACCTGAGTAGCCTAGAAAATTGGGTAAAACGTAGTATTTAGGAATCTTCTTGATAATATTTGCTGGAACTAAGAACATAAGAGTTATAAGCTAGCCGAGAGTAGCTGCAAATACAGAAGAGAGTAGAAATGCCGATTATTTACCCATCCATGCACAAAAAATAGCATTTTTTTTCAACTTTAGCGAGAAAAGTAAAAAGTTGTGAAATAATAAATACATGAGATGAATCAGCATCATCAGGGTATCTATACATATGATTGTTAATCCACAAATATGACATTTGTTAATCACATTTCCAATAATACAAGATCCAAAATTTTATTTGTCAAATAAATATTTTACAAATCAGAATTCGGGTTTACATGACAAAAATCATATCAAATGATCGCGATTTTGGTTTTTCTTGCTTCTTCTGAGTCGATTAAATTGACAGCGGCTAATATGACAGCGTTCCTCCACAACGAAGAGCATAGGCCTGTTTTCTTGAAGGCGTGGGCATCGTGGTGTCCGCATTGCAAAGAAATGGCTCCAGCATGGGAAGAGCTCGCAAATTTGCCAAAATTTCAAGACAAAGTCTACTTCGCTGATATAGAGTGCGAATCTAATAGAAAAGCATGCCACACTTTACCAGGAGAAAATTATCCAAGATTATATTGGGTAGATTATGCTAATAACGATACGATGTTTAGATATGAAGGCTCCAGAAAGCTGAAGGACATGGAATTCTTTGTTACTAAACAGTTCAATTTCCCTTTGATGCCAGTAAAACAGGAAGAAATCCTTGATATCGTGATTCAGACAAACAGATCAACAACATTCGTATTCACCATTGATCCTAATGATGATATTTCTCTCAATATCGCGAGAATGGCTGTAGCATCAGAAAGAAATTCTTCATCCCCATTCCTATTGCTGAATGGTGAACCTGGAAGCAAGCCGCAGCTCATGTGCTACTCTGGTTCAACCGAAGTTACCTTTGAATACAAAGGACACTGGCTTGTTGACAAAATTAATCATTTTATCGCACTTAGAACGATTAGATTCTTGAGATCAATGGATGGATATGTTTTAAGATATGCTGAAAACCGTGGTTTCCGCGTATTAATCCTTATTTCTAATTCATCAGAGCCAATTCCAAATGAAATTCGCGAATTAGCTGTGCAAGCGTCATATCACGCATTGGTTGCATACACGCACTGCAATGAGAGCTCGTGGTTCTGTAGATATACAGATATTCACCCTCAGCCTGGAAATCCAACATTTGTTATCTACGCGCGTGCAGAGAAACTCTTCTGGATCTATGATAACAAGACAGAGTTCTTCGACTGGCTCATGGACGTCCTCAATGGCAAGATTGAAGGCCAAGGACCAGGTACTGGTTGGTTGAATTTAATTAAGAAAGTTTTCTATGATGCAAAAGCTGATGGAAGGCCACCACCATACTTAATTTTCGTTGTTCCTATTATATTTATTATCATTGTTGTTTATATCTTCTGCGATATTACAAATCTTAATGCTTCAGCAAAGCATAAGGAAGAATAACCGCATATTAGACTTATCTCGTAATGTATATGGTATTTCATGCAATAAAACTTCGATATTAAAATAATATTCTTTATAATTAACACAAAAATAAATGTATATACAAAATATCTTATTGATCAGCCGAAAACGCATAGTTTGCAAGACCATTTGGCGGGTTCCTGAATAATTTACAAATTATCAATCTAGCTTTGAGGAAATCATTAATCCATTGTTCTGTAGGTGGGCTTTCTAATTGCCATATCTGTTTCTCAAATTGCTTTTTAAGTTCATCTGCAATTAACGCGATAAATGATTGTCTTGAGTTATATTGAACCGCATTATCCCAAATTAAATTGACATCACGCTTGAATTCATCGAGTGTTTTATATTGCAATGTTGTTAATTTATTTCTAACTGTACTAAAGTCGCTTGGATATTTAATAACGTCATAATAATCAGGAACACCATCAGCAATAGCGTCAACAGGCTTGGCAAACATCGCTGCTATTGGATGTTTCGTTAAATTATCAATAATCTCTAAGCATTTTAATCTTTCAACTTCAGTGAGAGACATTGAAATTTACATGGCAAAAATTAAATTACGTGTCAAAATTATTTTTGTTATGTAAATTAATAATATAGAATGAGCACATAGTGACCATTAAAATGCTAGATTCCCATCAAAAAAATCCCGGTGGAGTTTT
>MRSU01006859.1:0-22717 GCA_008369845.1 Trichomonas gallinae
AAAAAAAAAAAAAAAAAAAAAAAAAAACATTGATATCAATAAGAATATAAATAATATCACATTATTCTATTAATAGCAGTAAATAATAAAAAATATACAGAATACTCGTTAATTTCGAGAAACAGATACTTTGAATTCATAAATGCTGTCAAATACACTATATAACAATATCAATAGGTTTGTGATACAGTTTCTATATCTATTTTACAAATATACAATATATAATAAACTATTTTCTATCAAATTATTAGATGTCTTACAAAAACTAAAAGGTTGCTGCACTCAACCACCGTGGGCATTAATCTAATATAACAAAACATATAATGACATAGTTTAAATATCCTGACTAGAAGCTGGTGTTTGGATTCTGGAATGATACAAAAAAAAAAAATTGTAGGTTAAAACTCCCTTTAGACCTACAAAATTTTCAGGCCATTTTTAACAAACACTGAACCAAAACTGAAATCATACTATGAAAACATGATTTTTGTGGAATG
The DNA here is from genome assembly GCA_008369845.1 of Trichomonas gallinae. NCBI lineage: Eukaryota > Parabasalia > Trichomonadida > Trichomonadidae > Trichomonas > Trichomonas gallinae. The sequence goes on from MRSU01006859.1 coordinate 498, forward strand.
GTGAAATAAATACCTTTCTAAAAATAATAATTCAAGTAAACATGAGGCGAAGTAATCAAAATTATTATTAGATTTAAGTAACAGGTGCCTGACTTCATCTCAAGTTTCATACAAATCAGTGGTTTATATTATTTAGTATTTCAGTATTATGCGAAATAATCAATTCAAAAAAAAAAAAAAAAAGAAAATTACATTAGGTAGTTTTTCGGGATAAAAAAAAATATATGGTGTACAGTCTCTGCTCGTTGGCCGTCTATATCCGAAATTATATCGTTTTGTTGGACATATAATTTGAATAAAAAACATGAAGAATCAATAATTTTTGCATATAATCATACATAATAATGTCAATAATAATCCAAATGTTAAGAATATAATCTTTTTTGCCTCATATATATCTATACTCACTATTATTAGAAAGTACATAATTTCCTCCATTACCTTTTAATTGTCCAAACCGTGAAGCATAATCAAGACAACATTTTGCTCTTGCTACATAATGTGAAGCATTTCCAGACATTCCTTGATATGATATTGTTTCAAATGGAATATTAAGATAAATTGGCTTCTTCTTTGTGTGAAATACTGAGATAAAATTAATCAAAAGATCTTCACAATGATTAATTGCAGCATTTGTCCGATAGTTCAAATATTGAGGGAGATAAAAATACTCAATTAAATCTACGCTAATGAAAGCAAGGCCTGTCATAATTATATTAAAATCTTTGGATAATTTTGGGTAATAACCTGTTGGCATACATGTTCTGCGAAAATCACCAACAATTCTTCCTTGAAAATTATTTGCTAAATAATATTCAAAAGCACGATTTGCATCAGAAGCTTTAACTAAGATATCATCATCTATTGATAATATTGTTCTAACTGATAATGATTCAGGAATCATATAGCGAGCAGACATGTTCCGAGATACTGTGTCATAAATTTCAACTCTTCCATTATATTTCTGTCTTAAACAGATTAAATCATTAGTAATTAAATTTTGTGGATTAAAATCATTAAAATAAATATAAACTTTATCAACTTTTGAATTATTCAAAAGAATAGTATCAATCAACTTTGAAATTGAATTTGCTCGTGATAATTTGGTAAGGAATAACACTGAGTATTTATCAGATATTAAATTTTTAGTTTGCAACTTAGAGTGGAGCAATGTTGGTTGATTTATTAGTAATTTTAATCCGACGGATTGATTTTCATATAATAATATGCATAATATCATAGAAGATAAAATGAAAATCATCAAAAAATTATTATGATTTTTGGAATCAAACATTAAAACAAAATTGTCAGTTTTAAAAATATTTTTAAATCTGCCATTTTGTACACTTCCCAACTATTATTATTAATTTTGCTATGCATGTATACATAAAAAATTTCCAGAAAATCTTCCAAAAAGTTTTTATTTCCATCCGAAACCAAAATATCTTCCAAAGGTGCAACCATATATACAACACTATATTTTGAAAAATATAATGTCATTGTTTACATACAAATATTATTTTTCGAGCGAAAAAATCGAAAAATACAATTTGAATGAAAAACAATTTCAAAATATTAATATTCAACTCTAAAAATGATTCAAAATTTAAATTGTTATCATAGTGTTGTTAAATCACAGCTATATATGTTTTTTCTTTAATATTTTAATCATCTAATTTTAATTTTATTTTCATTAAAATTGCTTTAATTAAGATATAGAATATAATATATAATACGCATGAGGAAATAATATTTAATTTTGTAAACTTTTTAATATCATATCACTTCAATTCAATCTCTTTAATTTGCATGGCACTTTTATAACAAATTTTTATGGCTCGGCCGAACCCCAACACAATTAAATATCGATATCATCTTTTTTTTATTGTCCCTTATATTATATTAAACATTCTGCTTGGATCAACCAATAAAAATACTCAAGTTTTTTTGTACATCGATCAATGGGACCTAAAAAGCATATTTCCTGCATGTATCCCTGAAACAAATGAAATACCAGAATCATACTTTCTTGAAAAACAAAAAATATTTGAAGTTATTCGCTTAGAAGAAAAAAACTTTATATTAGATGAATTAACTCTGCGAAAATTTTTCATGGTATACCCAGAAGTGATAAATTTTGATACATATGAAAAAGTTATTAACCATTCTTCAACGCTGTCCACAACTTATGCCCATTTAAAAAATATGTATATTGATTCCTCGATGGTGCTCACAGATGGGAATTATAGATATAAACTAGAAGCGATATATGCATTTAATAATACATATTGGAACATAACAGGATATTTAGCTGGATTTTTCGATCATGTCATAGCAGTAGGAGATATTCATAGCAAAGAGTATGGCCATTTCATTCTCGATTCTTTATGCCCATTAATGTGCATCCCTAGAGAGATTTGGAAAAAATCAAAAATCCTTATTCAGCATCGAAAACAGTATATTAAAGATATGCTGCATTGCCTTGGCTTCCAAGATCATCAAATTGTTTTAATTGTTAAAAACCAGTTCATTTTTGGGAAAAATGTCTATACGACTATGTATCCTGCATCATATATGAGACATAAAGGTACTGCTGTTGCTAATCTATCAAAGATTTTCAGAGAATCTCTTAAACTTGATAATATAAAGCAATATAGATATGTTCTCACTTATCGAGATAGACGACGATATAGATATGTCTCTAACATGAAAGAAATATATATATATGTCAAGAAATCCCGTCCTACATATAAATGGGAGCTCATTGATGAAATGATTCCAGATTTTTATTCAGCAGTCAAAACCTATGCTGAAATGAAATTTTTATTCACTATTTCATCATCTGGGTTATCACATTTACTTTTTATGAAGCCAAAGACTGTTGTAGTTGTAGCACAGGGAGATTTTAATGACTTTAATTTCATGTCATTTGCACTAGTTAATCAAATTTTATACTTTGTTTTTACTAATAATTTCAAACATTATCAAAAATCGATCAAGCTCAATATGACTCATGTCAAACGAGCTATAAATATAGGGTTCTACGCATTGGATCATCAAATGTTTCCATCAAATTCTACGAAATATCATTATCTAAAATAAATTTTCTGTTTTGTTCTGTAAAATATGAGATTTTTAACTTTCAACCATGGAAAGTTATGATGGCTATCGAAAATGGAAAAAAAAAAATATGTATATTTAGGGGCATTAATGCCATAAAAAGTCTTTATAAATTATATTAAATACAATATACGAATTCGAATAAATACAAATAATAATATAATCTGATGATTAATTTTTTCATCTTCCTGAATACATTGCATTCCTGGAAATTTCTTTCAAAAAAAGTCATATCTCTATTTAAATATATATTGTTCTATTACACTATTTATCCATTAAATAAAGGTTATGATCGTGTACTGAACTGAAATTTAACATCACTGAGTTTTTGAAATTTTCATTTTTAGAAAACCTTTTCTCGTATACTTCTGTGGAATTAACAAAATAATATGCTGCTTTTGTAATATTTTTGGGCCATGTTTGATTATACACTTTATATAAGAGAAGCGGGAATGTATTTTTGAATAAGTGATGTGGGAATGGACCGCCTTTTTCGAAAGCTCCAAAACGAATTGTATGGGTACCAACAATCAGCATACTGAGATCTAATGCAAAAGCAGTTGCAAATGCAGGATTGTCCCTATAATTTGGGGAAAATATGTATACACCACTCTTTGGTGGCAAAAACAAATCATTAAAAGCAATTGATCCAGAAGTTGAAAGTAAAATTTTTGTAGATGCAAGAATCTTGGTAAATTCTTTTAAGCTATATATTGATGGATGTTTTATATAAAGCCATTTATATTGAGGGTACATCTTCTTGCATGTTAAATAAATTTCGTACATATTTGATACATATCCCCATTCTATTGAATGTTTGTTAATAAAAACATGACTTTCGGCTTTTATAGAACTTAGATTATTTTTTAAATATATCAAGTTTCTTAAATCTCTCCAAGCAACTTGAAGAGAGTTTAATCCTTTTAATGGAGCAACTATATAAAGATCATTGGCATATATCCAATCTATAGGAAGAATATGAACACGTTCGAGATCAAAACCGCAAAGATCAAAATATCTAAACACAGTATTCGTGAATCTACTTCTAACAAATATCTCTGCCCCATCGAAGATAGTAGAAGGCACTGAGACAATTGCGCATAATTCATCCTGCAAAAAGTGGCCAAATTCAAGATGATAAGAGAATGCAACTATAGCTTTTTTATAAATTTGCATTGAATGATATTTACTAGGGGTCATATTAAATTGATACATTGGACGTAAATTCTTTGTTGGGAGAAGATTAATACTAGGTTGATAAAATTTTCCTTTTTGATTAACACCAACAAAAGCAATGTTTGCACCTATAAAATGATTAAATACTGATGTTTGCATTATTATACCATCCATGTCAGATGCTAAGCCTCCTTTACGATCGATCGATTTTGAATGATAAATATTTGAATCAATTCTTGGTTCAAAAATTGTATAATTAATATATCTCTCATAGTTATCTAATTGATTATACTTTGATGGCATAAAACTTCCTAGATGATAAAAATTGATTTTGCTATTAACAAAGCCCTGCATAAAATTCAGATAAGTTATGCTAAATTGTATTAATATGCAGAGTATAACGCTGACGCTAGGTTTTTTAAGACCTGAAAAGCCGTAATTTTCGTTTAAATTTATCAAAGTAAAATGTCAGATATTTAAGAATATAAAACCAATAAAAATCGAATTTTAAAAATATCTAAAATATATTGTAAATTTTAAATTTTGTAAAAAAATTAGCAATTTTGAACGATAGAAAAATAAGATGGATTTGGCTCATATTCAGAATATTAATAATAGCCCTAATGTGAACATTTTGTATATTAAGATCATAAAGTTCGAGAACTCTAAATAGAAAATATCTATTTCTACGCATACAGTGGATAATTTTGCTAGAAAGTAATTTAGAGGTACATTTTTTTTGTTTCAAATAGATGAAATGAGCTGATATTTACTCAAGAAAAAAAAAAATGTGTGCATTATGTTACCAAATTGGTTCCAAAATATTTGAGAATTTTCATTTTTATAACGTGCCTCAGAACTCACATAAAAATAGCATCAATGCACTACTAACATGAGATATTCATGCATTCGTGTAAAAAATCTACACCATTCATTAAATACGACTTCTGAGTAGGAATGTCAGACAAAGCTGTGCAATGTTTATAAGTTTACGTGTCAATTTTGTCATGTAATTTATTTTTATCAATTTTCCTTTTGCGTAGGCTCTGCAACTTATGACGATTAAAATGCTGCGCTACACTTCGCTTGCATTTTGATTGTCATCAGTTGCTCCGCTTTAAAATCACAAATTCACCTTTTTCAAGCTAATTTCTACGGAGTAACCCCATCACTACTGTTTTATCCCATCACGTAAGCGTATTGCTCAGCGCTCTATCGAGCGCCTCGGACTTACGCACGTCCGATCACTATTTTCGCTCTAAAAAAAACTATTCACAATTTTATCATTCTTCAAATTTGACCTGCAAGAGCAAGAAACGACTTGCATGTCGATATTTAGTTATATTTAAGACGCATGTTGTTCCTAAAAGCTATTACAATGCTCAAAATTCGATACTACTGTGAAAATTATTGAAAATTTATGATTTCTGACCGATACAATCATTATACATGATACAAAGATTGCTTAAACCAGAGATTATGCAATTTCTATCACTATTCGTAATTTCAAAATTTTTTACTTTCTCAGAATCCATTTTTAATTCGATAATTACAACATGTACAATGTTTATTTGACATATACTAAATCTATTTTGTGTAACTGTAAGATATAATATAATATTGTAAATTATTTGAACAAAAAATGACTAAAACGCTAACAGAAAGCTCTCATGCATGTATGCTTATACGTCTATATAAGTAAAAAACGAAAATAATTTTTTCCCATTTTGCCACATAAAATATTTTACAGTATCAAATATATGATTTTAGATTTTCACAGCTATTATCTTTCTCCAAGCAAAATTACCATTATATTATAACTACATATATGTAATAGTCTATAAATGTGATGAAATAATGCAATTTTGAGGTATAATTCGTTATTGATTTGAATTGTTATGTTTAAAGCAGTAAATACACATATAATATGGTCTTATATAAGCATACTGTGCATATATAAATGCTATTAGACATGTTTTAGGGCCATTCTTGAAGAGTCTTTTTTCATGTCCTCGGACATGTTTCCTATGTTGATATACTTAATCAAAAGGCCCAGCACACTTAGATCACTGATAAAATGATTGAGCACATACATATAAACAAATGATACTCTATGAATATTGCATAGATACTAGTACATTGCCATCTAGTCTCGATTTAATGTACCACGATTTGTCACTTTACAAAAACATGAAGCGCGAATAGCTCGAGTTATAAATGATTTCTAGCATAAAACACACATATATACTACTAATATATTCATGTCAAATATAAATATAAAACATATTATTCTCATCAATTTCTTTATATATGATATATTGATAATATGACAAATTATTGCTCTCATCATACTTACCCATATCTAAATCATCTTACTCTACTGTGCTTTCGATCTAAAACACGTTTTATATCACAAATCTTTTTTGATTAAGTCTCATTTTTTTGTAACATATTTATTAAACAGCACCAGCATTAATTTCTCAAACGCTAGTATATGCCTGCACATCTAGAGCTTTAGAATATTAACTTTCTCCCTTACAAACAGAAGCAGGTGTTAAAATTGAGATCTCTTTTCGGTTAGGTGAAGTGAGTCCGTTTTATAACTTATGCTCACATCCGAGGGTTATAAAATAATATTCATATAAACTGTTATCAGCAAGTAAAAATATCTGTGCATATTCTAAGAGTATAGCATTTATTATATAATTACACAAAAAACTCTAATGCGAAGTTTTGTCGTGCACTACGGAGAACTGAAGCGGAGTTGAAATATAATTTTTGAAATTAAATCAACTTATTGTTGTATATTTCGTATTGTATTTCAGCAGGATAAGCAAATATAGCGGCTTCACACATACTAGATGCTTTATCGTTTTCGCTGTGAAAATCAATTATATAATTTGGAAACTGGCGTATAAATTCAGGAACACCGAATAATTCTTTCAGTCGATGATAAACAGAGATTTGTAATATTGGTCTATCTCTTCTTATAGTATCTATTGCACCTTCTAGTACATCAACCGCGATTCCTTCAACATCTGCTTTAATAAAACCGATTTTCCTTTTCATATCTTTTGATTCAATATCGATTGTAGTAATGTTTACTTCATCGCCTTTCATTCCTAGTAGGTTTCCAAGTTGATATCCAGCGCCAATACCTGTGGGAACTTTTATGGTACCTGGTTTGCTGCTTATACCAAGATACTTTGGTATGGTAACATTTTCATAACCATACTTTTTTGCATTTTTTGCAATTGCTTGGATATGGGTTGCTGTTATATCATATGAATAAATTCGATATGGATGATATTTTGCAAGAGCATAAGCAGAATCTCCAAGATAAGCACCAATATCTAAAAAAATTTTGTTAGATACATATTTGCGTATATTATCAGAAGCAAATCTGAGACCATGATGGAAATACAAAACTTCGGGAAAGTTTTGGAAAAAATCAACATTTAATGTAGGGATCTCTTTTTTCCAATTATCGCGATGCATTTTCGTATAATTTGTTATTTCAGGACAAATGCAACGGTTTTCACAGGAAATTAAGCAACCAGCAGCATAATTTATTGCTGCTCTGGACTCATCTGGAAGACCAACTGATAATGAAAATAAACGATCTGAAGCCACAAATGAAGCATTTTCTTTATAAATATTATGTAAATCTTCTGCTATTTGACGTGCAACTCCATCTAATTTAGTATCTCTAAATTTACCTGTATGAGGTTGATAAAAGAGATCATTTTCAAGTACGACACCACTCGTGTGACAATTTTTAATTAGAATGGAAAATAGAACCATATATGATATTATTATAGCACAATTTACATTACAGCTGACTTGCATTTTTTCCAAAAATTGCCAATTTCAGCTTTTTGAGAATAAAAAATTAACAAGGCTTGCACACCAGACGATAGATGGTCCTCTCAATTCTGTTTAAGGTTATTTTCCCGTTACGCATTTTTAGGCTTGAATAAGAGAGCTGTCTTGTTTTTGTTATATAATTAAACACCACTGTATTATGGTGAATTACTATTATACATCTGAATTTTTCCCAAATCCATTGGGATTTTAAAATCCAGCCCTCTATATCCCAAATGTCATTTTTGTAATGATTTTTTGTAAATTCAAGATTTTTACTACTACGTGAATGTTTTACTCCTAAAACTTGAGAATCCATGGATTTTGATTTTGATTTTTGAAAAAAAAAATCTATTTTAATTCTTTTATGAAAAATAAGTTATGCGGATCATTACAAACGCATTCCTCACCAAATTATGCATTTTTAAATAGTAAATTACGCAAAGCATGTCAAAAAAATCCTTTACATGACATAAATATGCAGAAAAATTATTTACATGACAAAAAAAATTAATTTACAATGACTTTATCTAATCTTCTGTGTTCAGAATCTGTTTTCGACAGCGTGGTCGTAAAATAAACGATTCAGAACTCAAAAGGAAGAGTCCGCGTCGAATACGCGCTACAAGGAACAGATGCGGATCCAGGATTAGCCGTTAAGACCGAAATTAAATAAACTTCGCGATAAACAGACTGAACAGTCTCTTCCTAAGCACAGAGAACCGATTTTTGATGTTCGTCCAGAGACATGAAAGTAACTCCAATCTACACACAAACATCACTTTATGCAGTGGGAATGGTTTCTCCAAACATGAGGAGACCTTATTCCTTCTAAATTATACAACTGATAAAACGATAATTGAACATTTGAAAGCTATGTTTCCTAAGTTAAAAAAGCTTGCGACAGATGTATGCAACTCATTAATCGATGATATATTATCAGAAAACGAAAATTATCGCATTAAAAATCGAAAACTAAAGTCGTATAATTTTGCAATTATAATTTTAAATTATTTGGGTATTAAACTGTTATGCATGCATTGATACAGCATGCTATTTCATAATTTACGATAATTTATTGTTTAAGCTGGATAATGATATCGAATCAGATCGTATTTTTAAATGTAGTAGACTTATATGTCAATTTAAAGCGAGATATTGTAATAATCACGACTGGATGCATGAATATGAAGTCTTAAAAATATTTCGTTTGATCCCGCTAAAATATAGCATCACTATACAGTATAAATATGGCGTTTCAATTTTAAGGTTTTTGGGTCGCCCTCTTCAGCCATTCCATTGGGTGTTGGTGTGTCTGTGGTATTTCTAAAAGGGTGTTTTAGGTTGTTATTTATATTCCTCTATGATTTTAAATCGTTGAAAGCGGAAAAAAAAAAAGAAGAAGATGCTTTTTGAAAAATGACAAAATGACGTGTAAATTGTAATTTTTACATTTGGCAGAATAATATATATGTGCAAAAATAAGTATCGTATATGCCAAATATGCATAGAAGGCATCGTAGTTATCCGATTGTAAGTGGATTTTGATAATGGAAATTTCGAATGCTTTAATCGTGATCAAAAACATATAAAATCTTACTTATACATTTAGTATCTAATTTAAAGCTGTAGTATTGATCAGAAATCAATTGCTTTCCATCGATTTCTCAATATTTTGGAACTTATGCGCCATAATGACTTCCAAGAGCAGAGAATTATCATTTATGTCATGTATACATAGTGAAATCGAATTTCATTGTGTTTGGTGGTCTTTGTAAGTCAAAATCTAATCGTATGAAATTTAATATCTGCTAGAATAGATAATTCATTCAGTGAGCATCGCTTTGACTTTTAATAATGTTGAAAATTATGCATAAATCACCGTGTTATTGACACTTTGCTACAAGTAGGAGCAAATATTTCGTATTTGAAGAATCAAACTGGTGAATTAATGCGCTTTTCTACTGTGCTTAAGGATTATAATGTATTTTGTGGCATTATAAGCCTTAAATATTGCATAAAAACGTCTGATCATAAAATCGTAGAATAAATTTTATACGTATAAAGAACGTCACTTTTTATTAAACCAAATGAGCATCTAGAATACTTTTATTTTACATCCGAATCACACTTGGTTGTAGCTTTGCTACGACTGCAAACAGTAAAGATGTTGATAGTGCAGCTATCAAGCCCATCTGGCGTTAGAATTTCCTTCTATTTTTTCAGCACCTGAGTAACTTGAACTCAAATTGCGGCAAATTTGTTATAACCATAAAGATAGGACGCGGTTTTGTACGTTATTAAAAAAAACGCAAAATTTCGCCCTCGGACGTTAAAAGATGATTATATCTCAACAAATATAAGTTGATCGCTACTCTACTGTTATAGAATAGATGATACACGACATCATCTACCTAATCAGAGAGAATCATATGGCTTTGCCTAACAATTTTTCGAATAATTTCGATTTTTTTTTCAAAAATTTCGTCCTTTTATGCCGATTCTACCATCAATGTAATCTTTATGTCATCGAAATGCATACGGGCATTTCGGATTAAGTCAAAAATTTGAGATCTCAAAATTGGTACAAATTTGGCTCAATGGAGACGGCCAAAATTACAGGTTCCACAAATGCGTACCGCTTAAGGATTTTGAGAAAAATCTGAAAAAAAAAATTGGCGAAATCCAAATTACATATTACCATTTATAGTGTTGAAACATGTCGTAATATACTTTATTAGCTTTATACAGATAATTCACATTATATATGTTGGAAAATATCCAATAACGTATAATTTTCATTTTATAAAGATGATTTTGGATAATAATATTTCTTTGATTATTTCTTGTATAGTAGTCAGAGTTCATTGTTGGATATAAAATGTTTATTTTTTGAGTTTAGTTTATTTTCTAATATATTTCCAATATTACTTTTATTTTATAAAAGGAAAAAGTAAATTTACAATTTTCCTATTTCGAACCAATATGCTTTTTCATAACTCGCCAAATTTTATTCAGATCCCTTAGCAAACTTAATATTTTATTATACACTCTATAGGGATGCTACCATATTATTTACTAAGCCTAAATTTCTGTTCTGTACCGAAATTCGGAACGAAAAGCGATGAGTTTACATGTCAGATTTGACGTGTAAAGTGTCCAAAAGTGACACTGTAGACGGGGGTGAATCCATATCTATCAATTTTTCAAATGATTTTGATGCTGCATTGTGAAATAAAATACTAAATTTTGGAGATAAAGAGTTTGAAGAAATATAAGAAGATTGTGCCAGCGTCAGATATGGCGCCTGAAGCAAGCTGAAGCTCTTTCATCTTTTTTTTCTAGAAACTGCTAAGAGAGAGTGCCACTTGTCTGCAGTAAAGTGTCATATTACATCATGACACTCTGCTGCAGACAAGTGGCATTCACTATTACCAGTTTCTAGAAAAAGTTGAAATCTTCATTGAATGTCACTTTTAAAAATTGAGACCTCGCCCCGGTTTTAATTCTCTTGCTTTTTGGGGTACTTTACGTGTCAAATTTGGCGCGTAAATATGTCACTTTTTGTTCTGAATTTCGCTACAGGATTTATTTTTTATTTTTAATCTAGAAAAACCGTCGAATAATTTTTTATTATCAATTTTCAATGTCGAACGATTTATTTGACAAAAGTCTAGAATTTAAATAGGACGTTAACATAAAATAATTCAACAACTAAGTTGTTAATTTGTGTTAGAAAATAATTTATGAAAATGCGAGTATTAATGAGGGTAAACAGGATAAACAATCTCAGCTGGATAAGCAAATATTGTTAATTCTGCATATGTATTATAGATTCCTCTAAAAGATCCAGTTTGATATTCAAATTTATAGTTTGGATAGGTCATAAGCAAGTCTGGGATTCCAAAATATTCATCAATATTATGATAGATCGAAAACTGAATCACTGGACGATATTTACCAATAGTTTTAAGTGCACCTTTTAATGCTTCATATCCAAATCCTTCAATATCAGCCTTCATAAAGCCAGGATTTATGTGATTTAACTCAACTTCATAATCAATCGTAGTAAATTCTGTATCAATACCATTGGCATGATCTTTTGCATTTGCAGCACTAGAACTTGAATCCTGCACCTTTTCAATATGTCTATATGAATCAATTCCTTTTCTAATAGCATGAACCTTATTGGACACATTATTCAATTTTGTATAATGCAGCACCTTTTGATAATTAGATGGCGTTAATTCAAAACTATATATGGTTTTATCAGTATAATTTGCTAGGATTCCTGCTGATTCACCATGAAAAGCGCCTAAATCAATCATATCGCGACTTCTTACATAGTCTCTTATTTTTTGGTTACAGAATCTCAATCCATGCTGATAATACAAAACTTCAGATAAATAAAAGGAAGCATGGAAATTACTTTGAAACCATGGTAATTCTTGATCCCATAGTTTTTTAGCTTCACCTAGAAATGGAGGATCTTTGCATTCATAATTTTCGGTATTTGATGATAAAATGCAGCCAGCAGTCATGTTTAGGACTCTAGATGACATTTCATCCAAAAACAAAGAATAAGTGAAAATTTTGTCGCTAGCTATTATTAATGCTTTATCACCATATCTTTCTTTTAATGCATTTGGCATTCTAGCTCCACATCCACTTGGATAATTTTTGGCACGCACAATTCCATCGTAAACTTTATATGGATTGTGAGCAATGTTTATTACGAATGTTGCAGATAAATAATTAGTATTATAAACACTATAGAATATTATTAATAGAAAGAGAATGATTAAAGAAATATATTGATTAATTCGTCCCATTTTTGGCACTTTTCTGCGATATTGGAAAAAATCAAAACTTATCTAATTAAACTATATCAACCATTATATAAAGAATGAATTTTTCATCTTAAATTTTCACTTCATTTTTGCATTTCATTGAATTTTTGATGAATGGGATTGAACAAATCACTTTCTTTGATTAATGAATGCAATAGTCTTTATTTTAATGATTCTTTCAAAATCAGTTTAAATTCTCTCAATTTTTATTTTTAAAATGCGGACTTTTTTGTTCTATTATTTGTTTTTAATACTTACTTGGGCAATGATGATTCCACAGACCCCAAATTATACCTTTGTTAGAGCCTATCACCTTCGAGATCCAAAGCCTAATGATTATTCGAAATTGTTGGATTACGAGCGAATATTAAATTTTACTTTGAATCCACTCGAGAACCAAACTCAAATATATGTAACTAAAAACCTTTTAGGAAAAGAAATGCATAATCTCCAATATCCAGTTTCCCAAAGTGTGATTTTCCAACATTTTCGTGGAGCTAATATAGGTTTTAAAGGTGTTAATCAAAAAGGCATGTTTTTCAAACCTGTTAAAAGCAATTTTGGGGGAGGTAAGCACAGACCTTATTATTATTTTCCTATAGAACCATCTCCAGTTCATAATTTTGCTAATTACAACAAAGTTGTTGTAGGATTTTCTTATCATCTTGAGTTTGGTCATTTTTTATCTGATTGCTTTGCTTCTTTATTTGTTATGCCGTCCGAAATTCTTGAAGGTGCAGAAATCTTTATAAGAACATATTTGACTGACTCTCTCCAAAATTGGATTAAGCTCCTTCATTTTGATCCAGATCATGTTCACCAATTACCTGTTGAATGGGTATATTGTAATGATTTATATATGTCACAGTCAGTATTTGGAACCAATTCTTTACATATTGGTTGGAAAAATATGCATGATCATATTTACCGTGTGAATAATTTGGATAAAATAGCTCCTACAAATCATGTATTTCTCAATAAAAACTCGAATAAGTGGGGCTTTATTGAAAATATTATGGAATTATATAATTGGACGCAAAAAGCATATCCAGAGTATAACTGGATTCTTTCAGATCCCAATGATGTCAGCAATACATTATTAATTTGCAAAATCCTTGCAGCTACAAAGATTTTATTAACAGCTTGCGGATCTTTGTCCTTTAATGCAATATTTATGCAACCAAAAACAGGAATGTTTATTATGGGACCGATGTTTTTTGATTATGCAGCATATGCTAACTCTTACACTCTTGGGGCTTACGTTTTAGCATGTGGTACACCGACTATAGTATATGGAGTAGATCATGGAGGTGAATTTCAATTAGAATTTTTTAAACAATCATATCCAATGCTTCAGCAAGTTGTATATACTGGAAAATGGCCCAAAAACATCTCACAATCTGCAACAAGACTTCTCAATCTTGAAAAATTATACGCTGAATTCAGAAAATTTTATGGCAACCTATCGAACGTCATAAAAATTGATGTGATTAATATAGAATCAGTCAACCCATGGTGTGCTAAAAAATATGAAGAATGCAAAAAATATTGCAAATGATAACAATTATGCTATCAAACAACTTAAATGGGAAATAGATGAATTGTTGAATTGATTATTAATATGAGCTGTTTTATGTAATTAAATTCTATGATCAAATGTTTGATTAAATTAAATTTTTGTTCCATCAAATTCGAATAAATAAAGTATATAGAATATTATATAATAAACATTAAAAATTTAGAATAAATTAACGACTCCCTTCAATTTTTGAAGTGTCAAAAATTTAATCATATGTTTATCACAGTTCTTTTATATTATTTTCCTTCATTATGTTCTATATATGCAATTCAAAAGCTAATAAATCCAAGAATGCAGGTAACCGACTTTTTAATATCGATTGTCAATATAACATGGTTTATTTCTTTTAACTTCATTGAATCTGTTCATAGATCATTTATAGATGATAACTTCTCATTCTATACAATGATACTATGCTTTATTTTCAATACATTCATGATTTTTTTGTATTATTATCCTGGTATACAGTGTCGCCAAAAATTAGATTGTTATAATTCTTACGGTGGCAATAGCATTTATAAAAGAAATTTATGCTGAAACAGGAAAAATTACTTTTGAAGACCTAATTTCATTATTAAATCAATATGATTTTTATAAAGGACAAACTGATATTATATTCTCATTTTTTTCAGACCATTTGTTTGCAACCTTTCTCCCATCGGTTTCCTTTTCCATTGTTTGTTGGAAATTAGCGGCAAAAAGAATTCGTATTCCCTTTACAGATAAATATCATCAACTTTCAATTCGGATTCTGCCTGTGTTATATTTCTTTATATTTTTACGAATATATTCAATGGAAATAGTGCCAGGTAAGGTTGCAAAAGTTGATTGGTATGATCTTAATGCAATCAAGCCAGATATTAATAATATATATAAAGAAAAGCGAACCAAAAATATTATTTTAATTACAATCGAAAGTTTATCAAATGCATTTACATCAAAAGCCGCTGGTGGTGTATTAGATGAATCGAAAGTTCCATTTTTTGAAAAGCTAGCTTTATCAGAAGAAAATATTCATTTTACTAATAGAAAAAAAGGTGAAATTGGAGGATCCACAGAAAATCACTTTTCGAGGTTGACAACCCAAGCCACTTACTCATCCATGTGTGGGCTACCTTACATTGGAAAATTTAATAAAGAAGAGTTTCTAGAAAAGCATATGTGTATCTCTGATGTATTGAAAAAATTTGGATATTCGACATCTACTACATTTGGAACCCAAATTCATGATTGGGGATATGGTTACATATTTACTAACCATAATTATGACTATTTAAATCCCGGAAATTGGAGAGTTAGATGGACACAGGATCGTGAAACTTATCCTGTATTAGTTAGTCAATTGACAAATCAATCAAAATTAGATAAACCATTCTTCGCTTTTATGTCAACAATAGATTCCCATCACCCGGGTCTTCTTTGTCCCGATTGTCCTAAAGATATAGATCCCGAATATCAAGCATTTAGATGTACAAGCACTCGATTTGAAGAATTTTTCAATTGGTGTAAGAAACAAAAATGGTTTAATGACACGCTTATTGTAGTACAAGGAGATCATTTTGAGCGAATTGACAAGCTTTTTTCAAACCCAATATACAAAGATTACAAACGAGGAGTTTATAATGTTTTTATTAATTCAGAAATTAGAGATGGAATTAATACTGAAAATAGGACATTTAATAGTATTGATATTTATCCATCAATACTTGCTGCAGCAGGTTTTAAGATTAAAAATGATAGACTTGGACTTGGAACAAATCTATTTTCAAATCGAAAAACTGTAATGGAAGAATTTGGTATCGAAAAATTTACAAAAGAATCATCAGCAACATTAGATTGGTATGCTAAAACATATTTAGAAAATTCATATTGTGTTCAAGATGAACCTTGTATATCAGGATATGCACTTCCAAAATAAAATAGAGCATTTATCAGATTTTTTTTAGAGAAATGCATTTTAGAACAACAAACTCGTCATTTAATTGTTAAGCAGACAGTTGGCCTAATGTCAGTTGGCTGTTTTACTGCTGCAATGATGCTGAAATAACCAGCACAGTTAAAAAAAAAATATATAATAATGTGACCATTTTTGCAATTGCATCATTTAAAATGCTTCAAAATATAAGATAGTTGTACAATATCAATATTGTGCATTTGGACTTGATTCTCATTGTTAATATAGGTCCCAAAATTGAGAGGATGTGGACTTGTTAATAATTTGAAAAATAAATTTCCATATAATAATATTTTAACAAACAAAATGGAGTAAATATACCCCATAAAATATTAATTTTCTACAATCTTACCTGAAAACATATTAATTGCAAACGATTCTTCCAAACTAGCTGATGATCGATTTTGATGAGTAACAAAATATGTGGTTCTGTTTCCTTTTCCTTTTAGGAAGACTTCTCCCCTTTCTTCAATAATAAAATTGCATCCGGCAATTAATTCTTTTGTTTCTTGAGAAATCTGAACTCTTCCTGGTATATCTGTACTTTGAAGTCTTGCTGCGATGTTAATTGGATCTCCAATAATGTCAAATGCTGGCTTATCATTTCCAAGAACACCACCTATAAGTGGACCTCCTGAATTGATGCCCATACGGATCTCTAGACTTGCGGAAAGCTTAGTATTGATCTTATCCATTGATTTGACAATATCGAGGCAACAATTTATTGATTCTTCTGCCGCTTTTGCGGGAGAGCTTTGTTGATCTTCAAATAATCCTGCTGCTGCCATATAAACGTCGCCTATTAACTTGATTTTAGTGATTGTCGGATACTTTACTACAATTTTATCGAATGTAGTAAAAACTAAGCTTAAATTAGACATAATTTCGGATGGAGTTAATGATGCAGCATACTGTGAAAACTTAACTATGTCTACGAAGAAAATTGTAGCTTTTGAAATAGTAAACGAAATATCTTTTTCCCCTCTATTTAATCTGACAACAATATCCTTAGGAAGAATCTGATAGAGAAGTTTCTCTGATTTAGCTTTTGCTAATTCTGCATCTTTTCTCTTCTTAATTTCTTCGGCTTCATTATTCAAAATGAAAACAATGGAATTGATTTCTTCATCATCTTCATTATCCTTCATAGCAATCATTGTGACTGCAAATGGAATGTTGCCACCTCTGTCTTTAATAAATTCAATATGATCTTGCCAAACCGCAGATCCTTGGCCATTTTTCATCAATTCTATTTGTTGGTTAATCATTTCTTGATAGTTTAAAACAATAAAATTGGTTATGTGTTGGCCAAGCATTTGATCTGCAGTGAGACCAAGGTTCTCTGAGACAGAAGGATTTATAATTTCAACTATTGAGTTCTGGTTGGTAATAATAATGCACTCATTTGCTCCATAAACAATAGATTTCGAAATTGGCATTGCTTCTTGTTGGCTTGTTTCTTTGAAACCTCTAAAGAAATTGATTATGTCCTTATTGTCAATGATTGCTCGTGGCGGAAGTCTCTTAATGAGAATCAGAACCATTCTATAAGATTCCAAAACATAAAATCTGAAGACAATTGACATTAATAATGAGAGCACAGTAACAAAAATCCCTATTATTAATGTAATTATGGTTGTGAGAACCCTTGAATCATAGTTTGACTCCATCAAACTTGCAATTTTGTTAGAAACGCTTATAATTCCTGGATATAAGTGAACTTGAAGCAAGTGTATAAAGTTAGCAGTGTATTCTGTATTAATAGCACCGCCATACTTTGATGGATCGTTAATAATATTTGTGACCATATTCTCGAACATGACTAAAAGCTGATTAACCGAATAACACGCATACATATCATGCAAAGTTTGCGGATTTCGGCCCAAATCGCAAGGATTTCCAACTTGAAGCTGATCAAGTTGATTACTCCAGCCGACGCTCTTAGTAATAGTGTCATTTCCGTTAAGCATTATGTCATTTATATCCATAAGCATGTCTAAACTAGTGCTAATTCTGTCCTTAATTTGAGAAACGGTTTTTATGGATTGATTTATGCTATTTCCGGAGAATAGAATGAATTGAATGACGTTATTGCCTATTTCATTGGCTAAAATATTCTGTTTGACTGAGAAATAGAACCAATAAAGTAGATTTGTGCATTCGTTATTCAATTTCATTGTATTTAATGACATCAAAATGAATACTACGCATAACAGGACAGTAATTGTAATGTATATTAAATTAGTTAGAGCCCGTGAACCTGAATCTATAACTCCTTGAGCACTTCCAATTTCCGAATTTTGGATATAATCAGTTGCAAGTGGCTCTTTTGCTTGCTCTTTGATAGAGTTAGGTAAGGAGAGCAATATCTTCAATATTCTGTTTATCATCTTCCTGTAAGTGATGAATATAATTGCATAAGGAACAATGGATATTAAAAATATGAAAGATGTGATACCAACAACCATTAAAAGGAAGGTAAAATCATAAGAGTCTGCATATCCAATGTTATATGACAAAATACTATCTATGACGTTCATTGCATTATCGTTAATAGCGAACATGTTAGCCATGATGCTGCAATAGTTCTCATCCGTGAACAAATTGTCAGGATATTCGTTTTCATTATAAGATCCTGCTGCAATATTCTGTTCGTAAATCATTAAAATTATCTGATCCTTCAAAGATGCTGTAACATTCTTATCTGGTTTTCCGTTTTCACATGTTGTAATTATACTATCTGACCGTAGCAAATGCGTTGCCATTTGATATGCAGAATATTGTGATGCCAAAACTGAAGAATATTCGGCCAATCTGGCAGCCGCTGCTAATATAGATCTAAGTCCTTCGTGACTGTTCATAGCACACTTGAAAATGGATTCTGCGGCAGAAAGATTTGAATCGATCAGAGGCTTGAAGTGGTTTGTATCAATCGAAATGTTTTGAAGCAGGGCATCTGAGCTGTTGTAATAACCTTCCTTTGTAGCCCACTCGACAATAGTGAAGAAATTCGAATAATGCAAATAAAATATCGAATTTCCCATGGATAATAAATCAGCATAGTTACTTCTACGCCAGATTAGTAATGAATTCGTAAAATATGTATAGCCGCAGAATATAAACATTTGCAAAATAAAGATAATTATTGCAAATATGGTAATATACGTAACGTGCCATGGCTTTGATTCATCAATGCTGTGATGAAGGCTGAGTCTGACTTTTGCTTCTTTTAATATCCTCTTTCCGACTTGCTCTTCACTTTCTGCATCAATGTAGATATCCCTCTCCCCTCTTGGCTTTTCGATGGAAACTTCAGTCTGGGTGCCATTTTTCTGTTGATTTGGCTCTAAGAATAAGTTAATAAAGTCGGAGTTTTTGCGTTCAATGTTTGCAGTATTATTAGATTTAGAAAGGGACTCTTTCATCAGCTTATTGCCTTTAGCATCTACTACTCCATCTTGGAGGTATCTCGGGAACTTATATACTAACGATCTGAAAGATAAATCTACGTTGAAATTTTTTCCTTCAAGAATTTCATCAGCTTTAATAGATTCTTTGATAGCTTTAGTGAAATTGCACTGGACTTCAATAAGGAAATTGACATATTCGTTTATAATCCTTATGTTATTCGGATTATTCAGTATAGTATATTCGAAAACTGTTTTTGTCTGTCTTATCTTCGTTTTAACTGCTGTTGTCCAGTTAGAGTATACGACTGATCTATCCCAAAATCCTTGGATTGCGAGTCTGCAATCATCATTCATTGCTTTAAGTCTATTGTAAGTCTTAAGTGTATCTTTGCTGTTTGATGAGAGTCTTCTTGTCTTTATTTTTGATATTTGATATATCAAAAATCGATTTATAAAAGTTAATTTTTGTCGTTGAATTAATTTCTTGTAAATAACATTTAATTTTGTCGATTCTGATGGGAAATATGTTACTACCTGTAGTAAGATTGATAAAATACCCTCATCATTGTGAGCATTATTTGTAATATAGTCAATCATACTACCATCAACAAAATAGTCGCATACTTCTGCCATTCCGACGACAATATACATCATGGCGGTCAGAGAATTCTTGCATATATCCAATTCATCGAAATACTCATTGAGGTCCGTAACATCTTCCTGGTACGATAATTCGTCTTTCAATCGCTGAATACGTTTTTTGAAAAAGAGTCGTCCGCAGAAATATGCTATTACAGCAGCGACAACGAATAGAATGAGCGTGTAGTCGTAATTGAGTGATTTAACAGCGTATAATATGAATAAGTTGAAATCTAATAAAATTGTAACGATAGCAAAAGCAAAACATGAGGGATTTCGCCAAAGCGTATAGAATGGAATAAACATAATTCGGTAAGCTATGTATGCATCGAAGCAAATGTGTATAATCGCTAATATAATATAAAACCAATTCGCGAAAAATTTAAAGATTGCTGAGACGAGAAGAAGCATCGTTGTCATTACAAACCAATACATGACACTAGAATAATCGTATAATTGAAATGTGAGATTTGTCAAGACAACTGATCGAGATTTCATAAGGATTGTATTGCAAAAAGCTGTTATGTCAATCGTAAATGAAATTAAACCTAGTATGATTTCAGCAGCATATCCAACCCTATATTGATACGAAAGCGATGCGATTCCATGTGCTGCAACATAAGCTGAAGGAACCATGAATAACGGTACAACTACATCAATAAGAATAACTGTAATGTAAAGGAATGCTCGAGGTAAGGTAAAAAATTTTGAATTATAATATATCATAAAAGCTATCCAGAAAGCCCCAATACAAGATATCGCGAAACAGAAGTAGGCTTGCGTCATATGAGGATTTGTGAAATCAGTTGGATCCTGGAACGCGAATATTTTAATAATGGAGATATAAATACCTTTAAAATTTGAGGTCAATCTTTCAAATGGCTCTGAATATACCCAAAGACCTATGAGAAGTATCTGTAGAGATATGAAGATGGAACACAGGCTCGCAAACCATTCCGGAAATTTGGTTCCATTCATAAACTGGTCGTAAAGCGGGAAAATTCGATCTACTAGCTCTGTTCTGGCTTCCAGCAACTTCTCGGTCTTGTCCGGTTTACTGTTGATGCGCTGTGTACCAACAGAGCCGTCTACAGATGCCATTTAAAGTATTTAAATTTTGTTTGAAAAAAAGAAAATATAAATGATATTGGTATAGAAAACCAATAATGCCAAATCAAAAGTGACGAAGTAAAATTTTGCTCTGAAAAAATTTTCAACTTTTCAAAGAAACGAAATTTTGAATACACTAGCATCAGCTTATATAGCTATTAAAGATCAAATGAATTGGCAAAACAGAATAACATATACGTTTATAATTTCTACAACGATGAAATAATATTAAATTTAGGGTTATGATCATATGGGGAATCTATTTTTCCGTGTAAAAAAAATTTAAAAACCTGTAAGAAATTTGCTCACCCTCAAAAGTGAATTTTTTTGAGAAAATTTTTAAATAATTATAATTGTCATATATCAAAAACACTATAAAATGGATAGAAATTTTTCTGCCAAAGGGTAATTTTATAACGTATTTCACTTCACTTTATGAATACTACTTCACCTCGATATGGATATGAATTCTATTATCGCCGCAGACCAGATTTTTTTTTTTTTTTTTTTTTTTTTTT
>MRSU01006864.1:0-78411 GCA_008369845.1 Trichomonas gallinae
CACCTTAATTTTTCCGCCAAAGGTTATTCTATGGCGAGGGCCTTCACCATACTATTGGCTGGCATGGCACGAGCCTTAATTTGCTATTAGAATTTTGCTATAAAAATGCAGAGAACTCGAAAAATAAAAAAGAAGGTCTCAAAATTAACGTACAATTGAAACGTTTTTTGTTTTTTTTTTTTAGAAAAAAATGTTTGACGAGGAGGAGTGTATATATAACTTAATTCCCAAGCCACCTCCGGTCATTGTCAAGGAGCCACTCCACAAGAGCAAGTTCCAAGACCAAACACAATTCATGACCGCCAAAAAACGTTCACATGCAACAATGGGTCCGCATCCAGATACAATCAAGCGCTCCCCGAAGAATTACGTGAAGAAGGGTGAAGTAATCTCAAAGAGAGAGCTTCCTCCAAAGACTAGAACAATTACAAAAGGAAATGAAGGACTTAATAAACCGCCAGTTCCCAAAGCTAAAGAAATTCCGAAAATTAAAGATAACCCGAAGCGAAATTACGTTCTTGAGAACTGGAAGCAAGCTCCGAAGACGAGGAAGCTTCATCCAGAAAAGCCTGAAACATGGTATACAGACAAACCAGAATACGGCCAGGTTCCAGGATATATGGAGAGGGTTAAGAAAGAGGCAGCAGATGAAACAGAGTATTGGGATAATGTCCGTGAGTCGATGATGCCAGAAGATACAGAAACAAGGTGCCGCTTACTTTCCGAAGAGGAGCGTATCGAAATCCTTAATGGTCTTTATGCTAACCTCGCTGAGAATAAGAAGCGCTACGCTTCCCTCAGTTTTGGTCAGGATAACCTTTCCTTCCGCCGCAAGAAGGAAGAAATGGAACGCGAAGCTGCTCAGCTTGAAGCAGATATTAAGACATTCGAGCGTCCAAATGTTTACATAACAGAGACTTAATTTTATTTCTCAGATAAATATTTGCAATACTTACTAAACACGTATATACTTAATTTTGTTAATTTAATATATTTTTCTCTTCCAAATGTCAACATAACGTATAAATTTATATCACAAATATTTCATTATTAATCTGTTGCTGTCACAAAACATCTGATAACAATCATATAAAGCTATACTATTATAATGACCAAAATATTCGATGATACTATACTGAATTTCAATCAAGAAAATTCTGGTAATTTATATGCTGTTATAACAAAGCATCTGAGAACAATCACATCAAAATATATTATTATTATAATGACTAAAAGATATGAAAACAATATCATTCTCAAAAGATATAAATTTGTAAACTTCATATGTTGTATCATAAAGGATCTGATGATAACCACTCAAAAATACTCTATTATGATGACCAAAAGATCTGAATTAGTAAACTTAATGAAAATCTCAAAAGATCTATTAAAAGATCGATTAAATTATATGTTGATATCACAAAATGTCAGATTATTATCACATAAAAATGTATTATTATAATGAGCAAAGGATCTGGTAACAATATCACAAAAAATCTGATAATTTATCTTTTGTTATCTTAAAACATCTGATAACAATCACTTTAAACTACATTATTATAATGACCCAAATATCTGATAATTTATCTGATTTAATCATAAAAAATCTGATAACAATGTCAGATCAGATCATTTCTTAAACAAGATGATAGATGAAAATATTATCATTATATATATCAATCACAAAATGTCTGAAAGTTCATATGAGACTGCGTAAAATTTGTTTACCGTACATTATTATAAATATATGACTGACATATTTAGAATAATGCAAATAATTAAAAACTGGCCGGAATAAAGATCAAGATAAAATTCCCGATGCCATCAACAAATGTAAAATGTCAGAATGTCAAAATAATTGTCAATTTTGGAATAAATATTTGTCAATGAGTTTTTTCCGCAACAAGAACCAGAAGAAGGCATATGTTACGTTGAAAAATATGTGCCTCGTTGACATACCACCGCATGGTACTCCCATTTTTATCAAAATTAAGCAAGAAAGAAATTTTGAATACACTTCAGCAAGCGTAAACATATCAAACAACACTGCAAAATGGACCGAGCCGGCAGATGTAAAGTGCTACATTGCCAGCAGCTCCACAGAAAAGCACACAAAGCCTTTAAGATTATCATTTCGTCTTGAAGATTCAACTGGCAAAGATTTCACGAGATACGGTATCGCAGAAATAGATTGTACGACTGCATATTACGAAAAAATTCAAAATGTCGAGATTTTGCTTTCTAATTGCACATATAACACGAAATTTAAATGCTCTATTGAAGTTAGTACAACTAAAAACGGACAACCAAACTCATTGGAGGTAGGATTAGGAATTAAAGCAATGCCTGTTCCTGATTATTCAGTCATGTCAAACTCAATTACAGAAAGATCAGTTGGCGCCCTTGTCACAAACGCTAGAACAGGTGGAACAACTGTCAGCTTCACGGCGCCAAAAGAACCGTGGGAATTAGCACCAGTTCCTATTTCTGCCAAAAAATATCAAGAATTAGAAGCTCAAGTTGATGAAATACTGTCTAAAATTATCATTGATTCAGCTCAGATAGAATAAATTTGTCTTTTATTTATATTTTGAAATAATGTCATATTTTTTCTGTTGATGAAATGAAATGATTTGCCTTTCAGTCTAATTAAAGCTATATTGACTGATCTAATATCATTGAGATGGAAGATGAGCATGATCAAGATATTGCATCTATTTAATCTTATTTTCAAGAGAAACATCAGCTGACAATTCTCAGCTACACTATATTTTCTTAAGAAAGGCAAAATTTAAAACTCACACGCATAAATATCGAACTTCGATTATATTGAAAGAATGCATGAAGTAAGTTAACGTTCATATGACGGTTTCTATATGCAAATCGACTCTTATTGTAATATAACTTCATCTTCAAAATGAACTCGATCATAAAATCAAATCGCACAAAAAAAATTTAGATGACCAAAACAGCATATTGCACCCTCGTTCTCTAATCATCTGCTTCAAAGCAAATGAAGGCACAAAGCTTAAAGTTGCAAGAAAAATCAATATGATGTTATTCATTTCTATGGATGGAAAATCGCTCACATATTGCTCAGTCATGGTATATAACAACTAGACCAGCATTTTATTGTTGCGACAAAGACTTCAGTCCAAATTTACTTGATTCTTAATATGATAATATCTTTATAATTTTCCTTTCATACTTTAATTCATGTAAATCATAGAAAAAGTACCAAAGTTTTCCCATTTTGCTTTTGCAGATATTATATCAACAATGGATATTCTTTAGTTTTGAAGAGCCCATTAGATAAGGTTATTTTTAAAATTGAAACATTTATCGATATTTAGATATAACAAATGTAATTTATTGGACCATTTCGAAAAATTTCGATGCCTCTCAAACATTTCTGTGTGATTATCCTCAGAATAACGAAAGTCACAAAATATCGCTGTATGTGTTTTATGGGTGTATTTTGCGCCGAAATTTTTTGAATAACAAAAAACCACTTCATTTCGTATTACATGAGCGTCATTGATGCGATAAGCGCCAGAAGGACAATCAGGAATTACATCCAGGGCCAGGAAGTTCCAAAGGAAGACATCGACAAAATCCTCAACGCTGCTTTAACATCACCATCTGCTGTTGACTACCAAGGAATCGATATCCATGTCATCAGAACGAAAGATCTCATGAAAAAGATCGAAGATAAGACAGTTGCTGCCCTTCCTGAGCATGCAGCTAAGTACTTCCTTCATCGCCATGAAGAGCTCGGCGTTGAAAACGTTATAACATGCGATGCACCAGTTCTCTTTGTATTCGTAAAGAATGAGAGAGCAAACGACGCTTATGCATACATTGATTGCGGCATTATTGTTGAGGCCATTATTTTAATGGCTCAAAGCATGGGATATTCAACAATGTGCATCGGAGCTATTGGCCTTGCCGATCTTGAGGAGCCACTTGGTGTCCCAAAGGGAAAGGCCGTTATGGGACTTGCAATGGGAAAGGCAGCCGCAGAGCAGCATTTACACGATAGAGTTATCAAAGCTAAGATTGTATACAGAGATTAAATAGATATATTTATTCAACTTTTTGTCTTTCCAATGGAATTATAATTTGCGATATAATTGACTGAAAGTCGATTGCAATAATGGCAACTGAATCCTTATTTCTAAATGTACGGATGCTTTTAGCTACAAAGCCATCTTTCAAATCTATCTTTGCAAAATTATCGAAATTATTTGCACCGAAAATGCTAGCAATAGGAGTGATAAATGCCTTTGACTTACAAAATGCAATAAACAAAGGCGGGCCAACTCCATCAATTTCAACAGATCCGATTGCTGATAAATTATCAGTAATTTGAATTGTTGAAATAGGTCGATCATTGCTTTGAGATATCCTGTGGAATATCACAGAGTTCATCTGCATGGTTGCAATCAATGGAACAAAATCAAACAAGCAAATCTTTTCCGTTCCTGCAGGGGCTACAAACCTCGACACTCTGTCGCCTCTAACATCAAAAACTTCAACAAATCCGCTGGCTGTAAGATATGCTGTGATGTGAAGTCTTTCAGATGTTGCCTTATCGAGTACTTTTGGAGATAACAATGGCGGAATTTTTGCGTTTTTATCTACTTGATCGGAAATTGCAATTTCACTAATGTTATTGTCTTTGAAAGAGAATTTCGCGTTGAGAAGGTCCTTGTATTCCATTTTTGCATAATTAGTATATTCCTTTGTATTACATGCATTTATTGACATATTAAGGCCGCCTTTGATCTTCTTCATTTGTGTTAGATTCATTGCTATAGATAAAATATTTTCACGCGCCGCGGTGGAATAAATAGGATTCTTGATTATGACATCCCCTTTTTCATCATTGAACATCAATTGTGAATCATTGGACTGCAATAATGCACCTAATAACCTGCTGGTATTTCCTGAGAAAACATTATTCAGATTAATCATTTCATAGTCTGTTATCTCTCCTTGAATCCATCTAAGGATGAAATCATTTGCAGTCTTGTCAATTTTTTCTTGGATTTTCATGCAGTAAAATCTTCCGTCGTCTAATACAATTGTTGTGATTTCCTCATTCTGAAATGCATATGATACCTTTGACATCTTAAATTTGTGGCACTCCCATTTATCATTAAATTTGTAGGCAATAATACAGTTATTTTGGTCAAACTTTATATAGGAATCTAAAACATCGTTTTTGTTTTTGATGTATTGTGAATTAAGGGTTATCTTAATAGAATCTTCATCAAACTGATGCTTTCTGATGATTTTTGCGCGTGTAGAGGAGTTTTGAAGGGCCAAATCTAGGCGATGCTTAACAACGAAGTTTCTACATTCTGCCATCTGCATCATTTTTTCGTATTTCTTGTAGACTCGTCTTTCGAGAAGTTTTTCAATCGATATCTGGGAATAAACTTCTTCAATATTGTTCAAGACATTATTATTGTCATCGTTAAATATTTTGGCTTTGACTTTATTGAAAATCTCCTTAACAGGATCTGTTATATTAGTTAAATTATCTATAATTGATTTTATATTATTGACGGCGAATTCTGGATCGAATGTTCTTGGATCATATCCGAAGAAAGAACCTTGTAACTTCCATGCTGCTCTGAATTCCAAGAGAATCTGCGAATTGTGCACATTTACTTCGCTGAAAAGATTATCGAGTTTTGTGTAATTGTCGAGTGATAAACGCCTTTCTTCTTCATCCCTGCATAAAAATCCAAGAAGTAAGGCATCATTATTTGATCCTGGTTTATGAGAAATAAGTAGTCTTAAGTAATTGACAAGGAGAGTTAATTCGTCTTGTGAAATGTCATAGATGTAATATCCAGCGATGAAGCAATAAACTTGATAAAGAGGATTAGATTCTTCCGGCCAGCTTGACTCGAGAAGTTTGAAAACATCTTGTATAGTGAACAATTTACTGAGCATTGGTAGGCGGAATGCTCTATTGAGAGTATTTCTTGACGCTTTAGGTGGTGACCATAAAAGACCTCGTGGGGTGAACTGGAAATCATATGGAAACATTTGATCTATACATGCGTCAGTAGGAATCACCGCTTTTGGATATACATTCAATGGAAGTGGGAACAATGCAAGTGCGGCAAGTTTTTGAATTCTGAGTTTGTCGCAGCGTGTTTCCCTATATAAGACTCCCTTCAGAATTGGAAGAAGAGGCATTCCATCGCTTCCTTCGGCAAGCAATGTACCATCCATGAACGGTGTCAGGTATCCGAACATCGAATTTATTGCAGAAAGAATGGCATCAGAATTTGCAGAGTGACAATAAATATTGCCAATGACATCACACATAGATGAGTAGCAATCATCATAGTGTCTGTTCAGAAGAAGGTATAATACCCAAACTATCCAATCGTTTTCTTGAGCAATTACAGAAGAGTTTCTAAATATATAAAAGACGAAGCATTCAAAGTCACTTTGTGACATCGCGATTGCAAAATGGCAGAAAAGCGGTAACAAACATAAATTAACTTTGTTGATTAGGTTAGATGGAGAAGAGCTGATTAATTCTATTAACTTATTTGTAATATTTGTGCTTTCTGGAAGCTTGCTGAAATTCCATTTAGTTGAAGAAACAACGGATAAAATTGATTTTTCGAGGTTCGCTCTTTTAGTGTCGAATTTTGTGTACGTGTCAATGAGGAACTTGAGTGTGATTTCCAGGTACTTCAGGTCGAGTTCTTGAGTTATTGTTGAAAGAAGATCCTGATTTATGAGATTTGCGTAATGAAGCCAGTAGTTTTCAGAGTTGACAATGTGAACGTTATACTTCGGATACTTCGAATGAACTTCATTATAAAGGAAATTCAATATTGCAAGAGAAAAGTCAGAATTATCGTTGCGATCTTTGTTTGCCATGTTAAGTATGAACAATTGATCATCTAAAGTAAAAGAATCCTGCAGCTTTTGTTTGCATATTTCGAAAATTGCTTCAATGGCTTTTGTATTGTTTTCTTCATACTCTTTTTCTAAATGCAAGATGTACTGAAAAATCGAAGGCAAATGCGGTAAATATTCTATGCAAATATTTTGGCTAGCCCATGTAATATAATTAGATCTAAAATCATTGTCTTTGATTCTTGACCAGATTTCTGTGTTGATGAATATATACTTAAACATCTGAATTCTTTCTGATAGATTATCATATATAGTTATCAAACTGTCGAACATTGACTGCGAAAACATTTCTGATGGGAAAGAAGCAATAATCTGCCCAAGAACAACAAATGATTTGTCCTTCAAAAATTTGGATTCAAGTGCTTTGTCTTGTATTAAGTTTTTGATTAGTTCGCATACTTGGCAGAAATATTCGATCTTTTCTTCAGTATTTGTGTTTTCGACGTTATCAAGTAAACTATACTCAAATAATCTCGTGAATATCTTGATACCGCCGATCTGGCTGATTGATTGGTTGACTGATTGCATCGGGCGGTCGATATCCTTCTCCATGAGGACTCCAATGAATGTCCATGGTTTAATGGCTTCAAGAGTTTTCGGCGTCAAACTTGTTTTGCCTTCAGATGACCACGTTGATGGGTTGACTGATAGGAAAATTGAGCTGAAGTCTTCTTTATTCATCATCTCGTGAATGTTTTCTTTCATCAAATGGAAATAACTGACATTCACAGGCTGAGAATTTGCCTTGCTACCTTCTCCGAACAAAACAAAGTTTGAATCTATTTTAATTTTTGGAATATCAAACTCAGTTTTATGATCATCAATGGTTATTACAACATGGGCAATATCCTTCAAGTTTTGCTTTTGTAGTGAAAAAGCAATCGTCCACGGGCCATCTCCTTCAAGTTTTCCAATGCTATTACTGTTTGTTGAAACAAAAATTTCATCTTGTTCAACATATAAACGTAAACCAGGAATATTTAATATTTCTCGTGATACATTAAGACCTGGTATATGTTCGAAAGCAAACTTCGTGATGAATGTGAAATTGTTTGATTTAGGGAATGTGACAGTGAAACGATCTGTGTCATATAAGTTGAAGCATCCGTCAAAATATTTTGGAACTTTTACGAGATCAATTATATCTGGAAGAATACTTTTACCAGAAGAAACTCTCATTGATTTATTGTTTGGATCAAGAAGATTAACTAGATTAATCATTGTACTATTTGATACAGTGACATTGCACATCGATTTTATTAGATTTAGAGCACTCTTCTGTAAAGAATTATATTCTCCATTTTCCTTTCTTCCGATTTTCAATTTGGAGATAATATAATCGATAACAGTTGGATGATTCTTACATGAAGCAGTAATTAGTCTAAAAGTATTTCTTACAGAAAACCTGCAGCAGTCGGAAAGGAAATCTAGAAGTTCAACGAGCTGGTCTGTGTCACTGAGAATTTCAATTAACTGCGGCAAAACTTTTTGGTCAGGTAAAACAATTGGACTTGAAATATCTTCTCTTCTGAAACATATTGTCTTTAAGTGCTTGATGATAAGATCAGTGCCAATCTCATAATTTTTCTTGTAAATCTCTAGCTTGGACATGAAGTTAGGAATCTCTTGAGACTTATCTCGTTGGTCAAACTTTATATATGAATCTAAATGCTTGACAATGAAATGAAGAATTGCTTCTGTTAGTTTTGTGTCGTGGGCTTCCATCATTGCTTGGCCGAGCATGTCCAAGTGTATACTTTCGATGGCATAGCCTTCAACTTTCATTAGAAGCACTTGAAGAATCGGAATTGATTTGTTGTCACCGTTTACAATGTTTTCGAGAAATGTTCGGATTTTGTAACTTAATGATGATTTGGCTGATAGGCTGATGATCTTGAGAACTGCATCTTGCGCATTTTCCTCATAAAGAAGGAAAATCATGACATCTAAAATCTCATTTATAAGAATTTGATCGCTGTATTTGACTACGATTTGAAATATCACAGAAACTAAATAATTGCGGATTTTGGTTAATTTTTCGTCCCTTTCGATTTTTGATAATTTTTCAATTTGTTTTGCAATGCATTCCCAAATCGTGTAGTAGCGCATTGTGTTGTTTTGTCGATCCTTTGGAGCCTTAGATGTTTCGTTGATGTTGTTTAAAGCGAATGGAATGACTTGTATCAAATTATATAGCGAATTCAATCCAAAATCTTCTAAAATTTTGAAATCATCTTTTTCAATCTTTATCTTTGAGAAGCAATTGAGAATTCTGTCACGGATACTCATAATTTGTTGATAAAATATATCATCTTCATGAGTAAAATCTGTAAATTTGTCGCTGAAAAGTTTTGTTGCAAGAAAATATTTCAAATCAGAAGAAAGAGGGCTGACACCTTCAACTTCAAATATCCTCAATAAAACTTCAGCAATATAAAGTGAGATTGAATCAATTTTCGATAGATAACGTTCAAATACGTATTTCATGTGATCTGAACTTAGTTCTTTGAACTTCTGAATGCTGCAAATATTAAATATCTCTCCTATAAGTTCATTTTCCGACGAATCTGCAAATAAAGAAATGCTTTTTCCGCCTGGCAACTCATTTAATTGAATTGGATTCGTGTTGTTGCGGATTTCATATGTAATTTCTATTTCTTGGATCTCATCAATCTGTGTTGAACGTTCAAATGCGTTTTCAGGAATTGTTGTTCTGAATTCAGTGGATTTAATAAGGAAATGGATGAATTTCCAATAAAACTCGACATTCATCGGAAACTCGATTGCAGTCCATTGAATATGATTGTTTTGAATAAGTTTTATAATCTTTTGAATGATTTTGTGGCAATCATCGAAATTTTTATCAGAAAGATTAATTTCAGATGCAATATCAATGAAATCACTGTAGCTGATGATGTTTTCCCTGATAGAAATGATGTCTATGTATTGATTAAGTAGAGAATAATAATCATTAGGATGAACTACCCATTTAATATGGCGAAATGCATTCAATAAATATTCGTTTCCGATAATTTGCGATGGTAATTTATAGGCTGCGCATAATAAGTAAAGAGATTTTGTAAAAATTTGAAATTTAAAATTATTGTTTTCAATTTTCTTGTATAAATTATCCAGCGATGCTAGAATTGGCTTAATGATTATCGAAATCTCCTTATTTAGGCTGCCTGGTGCATTTTCTAGGATTTTTGTAATATTATCCAGCTTATTCATGCATGTTTCTGCTGTAATTACATCATATTCGCCTTGATTAGTAATTTCAATCGTAAATTGATAAAAAAGAGCGCAAATAATTCTTAAACATGTATTTTTTTGTGAATTTTCAAACTTTGATATCCAATTGTCCGTGAGGAACTGCATTGACTCTTCAGGAATATCGTTACCGAGCACAGTAATTATCTGGTCCTTAAAATCTTTTGCACTTGTATCAAATTCTGCTGGTTGTATTTGTCCCTGCTTTCCAGAACTGATGATGTTCTTTAGAATGCTCTTCTTGAAGATGCTTTTCCATGTCTTGTAGCATTCTTCATCAAACATCATAAATTATTGTTGGAAATTTTAAAGTATTTGAAAATTGCAAAAAGTGACATTAAAAGGATTTTCTATTATTTTAGGGGATGCGCAAAAATAACGGGGGTTATAATATAAAGTGACACGATATTTTTAATTAAATTAGGGGATGAACAAAAATAACGGGGATATTGTTAAAAGTGGCTTTTTAAAAGAAT
This sequence comes from Trichomonas gallinae, assembly GCA_008369845.1. Classification (NCBI taxonomy): domain Eukaryota; phylum Parabasalia; order Trichomonadida; family Trichomonadidae; genus Trichomonas; species Trichomonas gallinae. The sequence continues at coordinate 10,701 of MRSU01006864.1, forward strand.
ATATTAGGGGATGTAAAAAATTAACAGGGGTATAAAAGTGACACATTTTACAATGATAAGTTGGGGGATATATAAATATAACAGGGGATATTTTTAAAAAGTGACAATCGAAGGATTTAGGGGATCAATAAAAATAACAGGGGATATTAATTAAAATCACTAAAAATTATAAATATAAACTCCTTATAAGCAATAGATTTGTTTTGTTATAAAAATAAGCAAAAAAATTTTAAGTACCCGTTTAAAAATGAATGAAGATAATTACCCTGTACGTAATCTAGTTTTTAATGATGACCTTATTGATGAGAGCACCAAGGAAAATGACAAATCATTAATAACTAGCCTCATTTTTAATTACTCACCAAGTTTTGGAAAAATATTTCGAATAGAGCCACTAAAACGATACACAAATATCAAAGAAATAAGTATTATCGGGCATGGAATAGAAAGCGTCAAACAATTACAGGGATTATCACAACTTAAAAGATTGAATCTTTCTTACAACAACATTTCAAGCGTTTCAGATATATGCAAAATGACTAATTTACAATATCTAGTCCTATCACACAACGCGATTACTACAATTCCCTCACAAATTCGACAGTTAACGAAATTGCAGAATTTAAAAATAGGCTTCAATCCAATAGAAGATAAAAATGCAATATTAAACTTACAACCTTTGCAAAACTTGACTTCTTTGGATGTTGAAGGCACAAAAATTTTTGCAAATAATTCGTCGCTGTTATATGTTATTTTCACGCTTCCACAACTCGATACTCTTAACATGAAGTCCATACAACTAGAAGAACGTCGCCTTGCTTCAGAAAGATTTGGCCGTGATCAGTTGAACGAGTTATACGAAGAAAATCAAGCTATTCAAGAAGAGAACGAGAAATTACGCGAAGAAATAGAGCTACTATCAAAGAACGCATCAGACAAAGAGCACTATGAAGATGAGAATAATCAAGCAATGCAGGAAATCGATGATCTGAAGAAACAACTGAAACAGCAGTCCGATACATTAAATCAATATGTTCTAGATATTACAACCGAGAGAGCAAGAAATAATGACCTAGAACAGAAACTACAAGAGTTACAATTTAGAGGTATATCAACTCCAGAACAATATGGCTTTGATGTTGACGAGTTTCATCGACTTAAAAATGAAAATTCTCAAATGAAAAATGATTTACAAAAATTCGCAACACAAAATGATGAAAACTCAGAAAAGATACAAAACTTGATTAGATTATTACAAGAGAAAGACCAGAAGTTCGATGAATTGTCCAAATTATTCGATGAAAAGCAGTCGAATCTTAAAGATTTCCAAGAGAACTTGATCAAATTGCAAAATGAAAACGCGTCAATAGAAAATGAAAAATCGAGTTTGCAAGCTGAATTACAGCAAAAGATGATGTTCATTGAAGAGTTGCAGTCAAGTTTAAGACAGTTTGAGGAAAATTCTAGAACAATTTACAAAAGTAGTCAATCGAAATCTTCTTTAACAGACGAAAGACTTAAAACATTACAGCAAAGATATGATCAAGTAAACAAAGAGAAAGAAGATATGTCTAAGACATTAGATCAAGCAAAACAATTATTCATTGAGCAGCAGGGTAAATTCATTGCTTTGCAAAACGAAAATGCTGAGCTAAAACAGAAATTAAACGAAAAAGTTGATGATGACAATTCCGATCTTTCAAACATTTTCGCAAAATTGCAAGATGAAACAGCAAATCACTATAATGAGATAGAGAAACTGACAGCAAGCAACAATGAACTTACTCATCAAGTTCAGTATTGGAAAGAAAAATTTGCACAGTTAGAAAAACAACAGCAAGAAATGAGCGAAAAGTTAAGAAGATCATTGATCGAAAACTTCACGACTCAAAACATTTTGCCGCTTCAACAGAATATAAATGACAAAGATGACCAAATAAGAGAACTAATGACGCAGATACAAACATTGCAATCTAAAAGCGATGAGTTAGAAAGCAAGTCTAAACAAAAAGATTTGCAAATCAAGAAATTAATCAAAAAACTCGAAAACGAAGAAAAGCGAAATAAAGATTTAACATTGCAAATAATCAATACTGAAGACCCGAAGAAGCAACAAGAACAAAAGATTATTGCATTACAGGATAAAATTAATGAACTAGAAAATGAAATATCATCATTAAAATCAGAAATTTCATCGAATGTCAGAAAATATCAAAGTTTGGTTAGTGCAAATCAGATGATAAAGAATGAAAATACTGATGCCCATAACACAATAATAGCACTTCAGGATGAAATAAAGAGAATATCAGATAACGCAGATCTAACAAGTAAAATTGAGGACCAAGAAAAAGAAATCAAAGAACTGAAACTATATAATGCAAAACTTGAAACAACGATTTCAGGAGTTTCGAGAGAAAATGAAGACTTACTGCATAACCAAAACAAAGCTCTTAGGCAGATGGTGTTCAAACTGGCTAAAGAAATCTCTCCTAATGCTGTTCATTCGAGTTCTTTTAATAAAATGGCTGACGAATTTAACTTGATGACGCAAGCTTTTGCAGATCTTAAGAATCTCAAAGAAGCCTTGAAAAACCAATTAGAAAGAATTGATTCAAAGGTCTATGCGTTAACAGCAAGTTACAACATTCAGACTACAAACGATACTGTTAAAGCTTTGACAGAACTTGAGCAACTTTTGAAGGATGAAAAACGAAAAACAACTAAAACAACAACAGATTTCAGCAACAAAGTCGAAGAACTTGCAGAGATGATTGACGTTTTGCAGTCAGCAAATATCAAATTAACTGAAGAAAACAAGAAGCAATCCGCTGAAATTGCAAGATTGGCAGGAATTGAAGAAAATGCAGAATCATTGAACGAAAACTTGAATGCTGCATATCAGCTGATAAATCAGTATGAACTAGCTAATTCTAATTCCGAGTATGCACAGCAAATGAGTAGAATTAAGAAGCAGCTGAAAGAAAAACAGAAGAAATTGCAGAAATACAAGTTATCTGTCAACGAGTTGAGAGATGTTAAATATGAGAACGAGAACTTAAAGAAAGATAATGATCAGCTGAACGCAGAAATAAGACAGCTCCAGCGCTCACTGAAAATCGCAAGTTCCAAACTAGACAATTTCGAAGAATTACAGCAAAAATGCAGCGACATGGAAGACCAAATAGCGAACTTGTTGTCTAAGGCAAGGAAGCTCAAAATGGACAAAGACTCTCTGAAGAAGACAATAGAAGAACTACAGAAGGCAAATAATGAAAAAGATTATGTTATTGAAGCATATAAAGACCAGCTAAATTCGCAAATGGACATAATAGGACAATCTCAGACAATTATAGACTCAGCTAATGATAAAACAAAGAAAGATTCAACAGCAATCAAAGAGCTCAGAGAACAGCTACAGAAAGCAAATCAAAGTGCTGCAGAATTTGAACAAAATCAAAAGCAAGCGAAAGAAAATTTGGTTAAATTGCAGCAAAAGATTGTTGAAACAAGTAAAGCAATCATTCCAAATGAATCTCATGTTAGAATCGCTGATAATCTGCAGCAATCAATGATTGATTTAGATTTAATTGTTAAAGCATTCAATGAAAAAGATATAAGCATCAAAAATATTACAGAATCACTAAACAATCATAACAAAGAAGTTGAAAATTATAATAATGAAATTGCTAAAGTTGTTTCAGAAGCATCTAACAAGTTAATTACAGAAAAGGATCCAAAAGCTTTGCTAAACATTGTTCAAGATTTCATGCGAAATCAAAATAACCAAATCAATGAAACAAAAACACAAATTATTCAAATTATAAAGAGTTCTTCAACATTTAAACCAACTCTTTCTTCAAATTACTCAGAGTTATTCGAAATCATCAGAGAAATCATAAGCGATCATGAGTCAACAGAAAATAAACTCGCGAGTGAGATAAATTACTTGAACGGAATTTTGGAGCAACTCGATGTTAAAAATACTGATTTAGCACAACAAATCTCGGAGCATAGGAAGGGATATGAAATATTAAAGCAGAGGCTTGATGAAGCTTCTCATATTATCGAAGAAAAAGAAACTGATGTTCAGCAAGAAAAGAATCAAACTAATGAAATATATGGACAGGCGAAAGTGAAAATCTCTCGTCTCGAAAGAAAACTTGCAGAATCAAACTCATTGAACAAAGAGATGCAACTAAACATTGAACAACTCAAGCAGAAACTATCTGATTCAGATGGATTAATTAAAGAACTAAAGTTTAATGAAAACAATGCTAAAAACGAATTGCAGAAACATATCAATGATAAAGAAGAATTAAAGAAACAAATTTCGACTTTGCAAACGAATTTACAAGCCGTAGAGAAACAATATGAATCTAAGATCAATGATCTGAACAATACACTAACAAATACGAAGTCTGAATATCAAAAACTCAAAATAACAAGCGAGCAAAGTGAAAAAGAAAATTCATCTCAAAGAGAAAGAAATGAAGCAGAAATCGCAAACTTAAAGAAACAAATTTCGTCATTGCAGACTAATTTGCAGACAGTTGAAAAACAGTATGAATCTAAAATCAATGATTTGAATAATACATTGACAAATACAAAGTCTGAATATCAAAAACTCAAAATTACAAGCGAGCAAAATGAAAAATACGAAACAGAAATTACTAACCTAAAGAATGTTATCTCTTCAATGCAGATTAATTTGCAAACAATCGAAAAACAGTATGAATCTAAAATTAATGATTTAAGCAGTGCTTTAACAAATGCAAAGGCTGAATATCAAAAAGAAAATTCATCTAAATATGAAAAATACGAAACAGAGATTGCTAACTTAAAGAAAGTTGTCCAGGAAAGCGAAAATACAATTTCACAACTCCAAGAATCAATGGATAGTAAAGAGAAAGCTCACAAGAAGTTATTAAGCAGAATACAAAAGAAATATTCACAACTAGAAGGAAAAGTCGAAGAATCAGAAGACAAATGTGCAAATTATGAGAAGAAAGTTAAAGATCTCAAAGCAATCATTGCGCAACAAGAAGAAATTAAGAAGCAAATGGATGAAGGACAAGCTAAACTTGTTAACGAGATAAATCAAAATGTTGAAAATCAAAAACTTTCTTACGCAAATCAGCTCAAAGATCTTGAGTCTCAAATGCAAGCTGTCATTGAACAGAAGAACCATGATGAAGAGCAGTATATGAATGATATTGAAACAATGAAAACAGCCCTAGAAAAAGCTGCATCACAAATCGAGAAAAAGTCTAAAAAGATTGAAAAAATGAAGAAGCAAATAAGTCAGGCAAAAACGACAATAGAAACAATGCACGAAGAAATTATTGATCGTGACAATAGAATAGAAGAACTACAACAATTAACAAATCGTGTTGATAAACAGAAGCTGCAAATAAATGAAACAAATGATGTTATTTCTAAATTAAATGCAGAAATAGCTGAAAAAGACCAGAAACTGTTTGAATTCGAAATAGTTCAGAAGAAACTTTCTCAATTGCAGGAGAGTTTGAATAAAGTCACAGCTGATTACGAAACAACTCAAACACAGTATGAAAACCTCAAGAAGGATTATGACGAAAAATCTAAAGAAAGCGAAAAACAAAAGCAAGAAATAGTTCAACTAGTAAATGACTTGAATTCCGAAAAGAAACACAGTGAAGACTTATCGAATATTATAAGATCTAAAGGAGATGAAGTAACTGCAAATGAATCAAAGCTTCAAGAAATGTCAGCTGAAATACAAAGACTACAGAAAGCATCTAACGAATACAAGAAGAAAACAGAAGATTTGCTGGCGAATTCTGATAGGAAGAACTCAATGCTCGAAACATTGGCGAAAAATAACTCTCAGATGAAGGCGAAACTTGATTCACTTTATTTAGAAATAAAGGAAGTCAAGAACAAAAATGATGATCTCGAACGCAATACTGCAAAGTTTGACATTGAGAGAGCTCAGTATCAGCTGCAAATCAGAGACAAAGATCTAAAGATTAAAGATGAAAACACATCAAAACTTTTAGTTGAAGAAAAACTTGCAAACGCAACAAAAGAAAACGAAAACTTGAAGAAACAAATCCAGAATAAAGACAGTGAACTACAGCATATGTTGCAATCTAAAGACACAACAGCACAAAAGTTAGACTCAACAACGCAGAAGTTGAACGAAATTAGCATAAAACTTGAGGATAGAGAAAAGCAAGTAATGGAATTATCAAGAAGATTATCAGAATATGAAAGTCAAAATCGCGAAACTGAAATCTCATTCACCAAATCTAGGCTTGAGCTTGAAGATTTAACCAAATCTAAAACAACATTACAACAGTTATTGGATACAATAACAGCAGATAAATCGCAGATGGAGAAGCAGATATTAGACTACAAATCACAAGTCTCTTTGTTTGAAACACAAATGATTTCAATACGTGGATCAGAAGAGAAAACGCGCATTCAGCTTGGCCAGGCTAACAATGAGAACGCCAAGCTCAAAGAAAGAGTTGATACTTTGACGAAAGATCAAACAGCCAAAGCCGACCAAATCCAAGAATTACAAGAAAAGTTGCATAATTTAGAAATGTCTCTCCTAGATAAAACAAACGAAGCAAATTCTGCTAAGAAAGAAGTTGAAACTCTTAAAGAACAGCAAAAGAATATAATACAAACTAACCAAGAAGAAATACGCAATAAAGCTGACCAAATCTCTCAACTGCAGACGAAGCTTGATTCAATGAAAACACAAAATGCAAGAGCAGCTGTTTCAATTGGTGAAATGACAAAATCATGTTCAGATTTAAGGAAACACGTTACTACTCTTGAAACACAATTATTTGACTCTAAAGCACAAATAGAAACACTTAAAGCCTCTCTTTCAGAATCTCAAAACAGGCTTAATTCAACATCTAGAATCAATGAAGATTCGACAACAAAAATTGCAGATTTCCAGTCAAAACTAAACATCGAACAGAAGAAGTCAGCAAATCTCGAGAAAGAACTGCAATTCACTAGATCAGAACTGAATAGAGTGCAAACAGAGGCTTCACAGTATAAATCAAAGTACGCTCATTCCAATGATGTTGAAATTTCGCTGCAAAATTCACTGCATTTGCTTGAAGAAAGACTAAAATCAGAAGAAAACAAGAGAAGAAACTTAGAAAGACTTCTGAGTGATATAAGAGCAACAAGAGATGTTCATAATAGCACAGCGCAAGATATAGAACAACTTAAGCTGCAGTTATCATCTTTTGAAGTAGAAAATGATAAATTGAACAAAGAATTAAAAGATTGCAAAGAAAATTTGTTCATCATGAAGCAAAACAATGATAAAATGAATTTAGAACTAGAACACAAGGAGCAAATCATTAAAGAAATGGAAATAAAGCAAAATGAAATTGTAAAAGAAAATGAGAAACTTCAAAAAGCTGTAAAATCACATAAAGAAACATTAAATCAATCAACAACATTGCAAAACAGCTTGAAGAACAGTTTATCAAACAAATCTAAAATTATTGAAAAAGCAAACGAACAAATCGTTAAATCACAGGACGAAATGAATCAACTTATGACAGAAAACACAGCTTTGAAGAAGAAAGTAGCAAATCTCGAAGCTGTTCTTCAAGATACAGAAGATAGCTTAAAACAAAGCAATCAGTCACAGAGAGAAATATCTTCGTCCTATAACACTCTTAACAAGAAATATGAAGAAAAGCAAAGTGAAATTAATCAAAAAATAATTGAAATTAAAACCTTAGAAAATCAACTCACAGACAAAAAAGAAGAAGTTGAAGCCCTTAAAAAGGAAGTTTCTAACATGAATGTTGTTATAAGAGAGAATAATAACAAAATCACAAATGAATCATTTGAAAAAGACAGAAAAATTGATTCTCTCAGCACAGAACTCAAAAAAGTCCAACAGAACAACACAGAATTGACTCAAAAAGTTGTTTCTCTCACAAATCAGCTGACATTAATATCAGAAACCACGCAGAAAGACGTTTCAACAGCAGTTGCTCAATACAAGAGTGAGAAATCATCAAGAAAAGAGCTTGAACAAGCAAATGAAGTCTTAACGAAGAAACTTGAAGAAAAATCAAAAGAAAACAAGACTTTGACCACAAAAATCACAACTCTGAAGACAAATATTGATGAATTACAGGTAGAAGTTATGCGCACGCAACGATCTTTGGTTCCAAAGAATCAATTAGATATTTTACAAAGATCAGTCACAGAAATGAGCAAGAAACTTGATGATGCACAGCAGAATCTTGCTGATCAGAAGCAGAGATACTCAGCAATTGTCGAAAAATACAACGAAAAGACATCTATGCTTTCAAGTCTCACTGAATCATTCATTTCTGTTCATAATTTCTTGACTAGCAACAAGAAAACAAGTTTATCACCAAAAGAATTTATTATAAAGATGTTGGATAGCCTAAGGATTGTCTTTGAAGTCATGAAGCTGCAAATTCCGCAGATTTCATTTGCAAATACTGTCAAAATCCTGTCTTTGAGGCAAAATGAAGTGTTTAGTTATGCACCAGTTCCAATTGTCCCTGCAATCAGCGAAGAAGACGAAAAAATCGTAAATGCAATCAGACTTGAATTATCTGATATAGCAGTTTTGTCATCTGAACGATTATCAAGCTACTCAAGCACAAGCAAGCTATCAACGAAGCTTGAATACATTAGAAGTATGATACCAAAAGTTAAATCAATTTTAGCGTCAAAAGACACTGAAATTGAAAGACTCTCATTGTTAATATCGAAACAGCATGAAGCTGTTTTGAAAATGACTCGTGGCGATCACGACTCATTCGGAAATACCCAAATGGAATAAATATGTTTGAATTTTTATTTAAATCATGCATATATTTTTTATCAAAATGGTCAAATGAGTTGGCTCAAACTTCATAAATAGATACAAAGCAATATATTGAAATATTTTCAAAGTTTTTTTTGGTCATACAGCTAGTTGTAAGGAAGAAATACAGTAAGAAACTTATCATCCCATAATTAAAGAGTAAAATTACCGAGAGATTAAGATTAATTTTGAATATGGAGAATGAAATACATTCACGAATAAATCACATATAGATTTTTGTAATTGCAGATGTGTATATAGTATTCTATAGTGTTTATGAAATAGATTGAAACTGAGAGTGAATTTTGATAAATGTCAGAAATTAGAAGCCCACATCTTTCCATGTGCTACACCAGTGTAATTTTATGTGTGTATTGAGCGGAAATAAGATAATACAATTCATAATAATGAAACGAATTAATTTGACATGCAACGCAAAATGATTTTGTCATGTAAAATGTTTTGACATGTAAAGTGATTTGACATTTACTAGGTACCAATAGAGAAAGCTGTCAATAGTAAACAGGTAAGTTGTTATGCGATAGATATGTGGAGCTAAGCTGTTCCACTACACGTAGCTATTCCAAATAAGAACTGTCCAACAATAAAAAAATCAAAATCTTGTCACTTTTTATCTAAATTTTTTTTTCAATAAACGTACTCACAATGGATCCATATACTAACCTTTACGACGAGCTTTTTGCATTTGCAAACAAGGAAAATAGGGCACTACACAAGAGGATCCTTGCGAAAAACGATGAATTAGCAAAATTAAAGAATGAATGCACTGATTTACAAGATAGATTAAACGTTCTTAACGAGCATCTGCAGAGTGTTACGACAGAAGTGAAATCTACGCAAGAACTTCTCACTGCTAAAGAAGCTCAAGCGAAAGAAGAACAACATCTTCAACAACTTAGTGAACGTGAATACGGAAAAATCGTTAGTGAAGTCGGAAAACTTGAAGAAGAAACAACAAAAGTTCAAGCTAAGAACAGTGAAGTACAGTCTAAGATATTTAAATCACAACAGAGAATCGAAGCATTCAAAGAAGAATACGCAGCCAACGAAGAACAGTTACAACAGTGGATTCAGGCAGCACGTGATAAAGAAGAGGATTTCCTCGTATTACAACGCTATCAACGCGAAGATGAAGGTAGAATTCGATCAATGTTGCTTGAAATCGAGAAATCACAAGGAATTGTTGAACAGAAACGCGCAGAACTCGAACAGGAAGTTACACAGACTCGTGCTCTCCAAATAGAATTAGATATGACTGCAGAACAATTCCGAAAACTTCACGAAGAGAGAAATCAGCTCTTAAGTCAGTGGGAAAACACTCTTCAGCAGCTCCAATCACTTAATGTTGCTATCGAAAAGACTACAGAAGCCTATGACTCAAGAAAAGGCGAAACAGACAGAATTTCAAATAATGTTCGCGAAGAAAAAAAGAATCTCGAAAAAGCTGAGCAAGATAACAAAGCATTAGATCGTCGCTTGACAATCGGTGATCACCAAGTCACTCAAAAACACAAACAGTTCGAAATCGATAACGCAAATCTCTTAGAATTCAGCGAAACAGTTGAAACACAGCGTCACGCGCTCGACAAGGCTGAAAGCAATGAGCGCGCAATTAGAGAAGAGATAGAAGAGTTCAGGAGAAAGACAGCGCTCGAAGTTCAAAAGAAAGAAAGTTACTTGCAACGTCTCAAGCAGACAAAAGACGCCTTATATACACAGAAAGACTCAACAGAGGAACTCCAGCAGCAGACAAACGTCATGAACGAGTTCTTGAAGAAAGAAAATGACACATTAAAAGATTTGATGAAGAAAATCGAAGCTGAAAAAGGCCAAATTTACAAACTTTCTCAAGCAGTTTACGAAGAGCGCAAACGTGAAAAGAACTTGTTAGCTGAAATGCAGGGAAGCCAGTCCCGCGCAAAGAACTTGCAACTCAAGATCCAAGAATTCGACAGAGAAACACAGAAGCAGGAAGAATTGAAGTACAACTCAAACTTCCAGATCCAGCAGATGGAGAGAAAGATTTCGCGTATTGAAGGTGACAGAACTGAGGAAGAAAAGATCGAGCTGCAGTCAAAGATAGAGCAGCTCCAGGAGACGCTATCTCAGAAGCTTTCTGTCGAGAAAATGCTCGGCCAGCAGCTCCACAGACTTGATTTGGACCTCAGACAAACAGCCCGCAGAAAAGAAAATGCCGACAAGCAGAAACTCGATTTAGAAACAAAACTCAACGAGCTGAGGCTTGATCAGGACTCTCTCGATAAGAGCACAGCAAAGGCAAGAAGCCAAAAGGAGAATGTTCTCGTTCAGATCAATATGCTTAGACTTCAAGTCGAAAAACTGTCAGATCAAGTTGCAGCCAAAAGTGATGAGTTGATTTCACTCGAAAACCGTCGCCAGCAGCTCCAGCTTTCCATGCAGGAGCGTGTTCTTGAGATTGATGCACACCTTGCTGCGCTCAGGACAGAGTTGAAGACAGAGGAAGAAGCTCGCCATCTTGCAATCACAGAACTTTCCGAGCGCAAGAAGAGGAGCGAGACACTTCAAGCCAAGTTCAAAGTCATGATGGGCAAATACCAGAAAGACGGCGAAGAAGAACCCTCACAGGCAACGAACATCATCAAATTCGCGAAAGAGAGAGAAGAAGTCTCAAGGAGAGGTGACGAACTTGAAGCTGAAGTCACGAAAGCCGTCAAAGAACTCAGAGCTTTGGAAAAGGCGATGAACAAGATCAACGGCCAGAACACTAAATACAGAGAAGGATTCAAGGCAATTGATCAGAATGACGCCGACATGGAACGCAAGAAGACACTTGAAGAGCAGAAGAAGCTTGCACAGCAAAGATTGAATGCAAGAAGAGCAGATGTCAGGAGAAGAAGAGAAGAACATCAAGCTCTCGAACAAGCTCATCAACAGCAGGAAGATAAAATTGCTGCTCTTCAAGCAGAAATACAGAGGATGAAGCCATTTGTCGAAAAGACATCATCTGAGAATAGAGACCTCAAAGAGAAACTCAAGAGAGCAAACACAGGTCTCACAAAGGCAAGAGAAATGCACAGGAAGAAAGAAAATATACCATTAGACGCAAGTTATCCAGCGTCACTTCTCGAAATGGACATAGAAGTTAAACTTGCGAAGATCAACATAGAAGGAATCGTTTCAGAGCTTACTTCTCTCGCAGAGAATAACAGAGAGATGGAACCAAAACTCAGATTGGCTCTATCTCAGGCAGGCATCACAATGAGACAGCCACCAACTACAGGTGCATCGCCGCGTGCGAACATCACCACTCCTAGCATCAACTCGAGGCCGGCATCGTCTGCTTCGTCAGTTAGAAGTGGACAGTCTTCTGGCCAAGCATCTGCCCGCTCGAATACTTCGTTGGGCTCTAATGCATCTAGAAGGTCGAATTTGTCGCAGGCATCAAACGCTTCAACAAAGTCGAAGATGAGTGTCGGCAGTGTTAGAAGCAATGCCAGCCAAGGCAGTGTTAGAAGCAATGCAAGCCAGGCCAGCGATCTCTCAGATCTCTCCGTGCACAGCAGCAACTCTTCATCGAGAAGAGCAACAACAGCTGCAGGTCCAAGAATTGCCAAACCTGTTACACCAAGAAGAACTGGTGCCAAGAAATAAGTGTTTATCCGTTTATTATTTGTAAAATATAACCTCATTTTGCTATTTTCGAAGATATCTAATATCAATATTCATAACATTTTAGTAGGATGTTTTTTGCAAGTCAAGTATTAGCTATTATGTGTTCTCAAACTATATGAATGCTGCACAAATAATGAATTTACCGTATTTGTAATATGCGTGAAATGTATTGAAGCTATTCTGTTTTCATCCATCTTGATGCTGTGACTCAAAGAAGGGATCTTTATCTTGTGACCATGAAAAATTATTTATGGACGACTCTTGAAAATTTTTGACAAAAAGTGTCGAATTCTATATTGATTTAAATTGCTATTTTTATCGGAAAATTCATGAATTAAATCGTCTTTATTATAAAATATAATAATCTACATGAAAAATAGTATAAAGTCTTCGATAACATTTGAAAAGAATTATTAGACATTGATCGAGAAAAAAGAGATTTTTAATTTTGTACTTTAAATCGACTTTCTCTACATATATAATGATTTTTTCTACTTCATAGTAACGAAGCATAAGCCTAAATTTTAGTTTTCTGTCTAATCATTTGAAATTTATTGTTTAATCTTGCAAGTTGCACATATTTTATTGCATCGTAATAGTGCTATAGTACTTCCGACTTCTATATGTTTTCATATAGTACTTAATATATGTTTTAAAATTTTTATAAATATTATCTATTCTTTACATGAAAACATTTATATTAAACATTTATGCAATATGTATTATTCGTCTGCTTCGTTGTATTCATCAGATGAACTGGATAAAATCATTGAATTATCATCATTTGTGTTTTTCTGGGCAATAGAATTCTGATCAATTTTAATATTATCAAAATTGGATGCTAAAGTAACGTGTAAATAGTCACCAAGAGAATGTTGAGGAACACTCGCAGCTGCGCAAGCATGTTCAGCTTGATAGTATTCTACCAATCCGTAATTGTCTCTGCGCTCAACTTGAATGCATTTGATGGCACCGAATTTGCTGAAATAATTATACAATTTAGGAATTGTAAATTTAGATTCTTCAATTCCGCAAACGGCGATAATAAATCTTGTTGGCTTTTCAACTTGTTTGTAGCTGGTAACTTTTGGTGGTTTTGAAGGAACAGATTTCTTGAATTCAAGTTTATCTGTTTTTTCAGGTTGTTCGCTGTCTGACGATGACTGTGAATATTCTATGATTGTTTTCTTTGGCTTTTCATGTCTTGATTTATGTGATTTATGATGTGATTTGTGTTTTTTATCAGATGATAAAGATCTATCTGATTTTGATGATTTTTCTTTGTTTTTATCCTTTTTGTCTTTTGAAGAGGAGCTTTTTGAAGGCTTTTCGAGCTGTTTTGAATCTGATTTTGACTTTTTAGATTTAATATCATCTGAATCCGATTCTGATGAATAATATGATTCATCATAATATAAGTAGTCAGAATATGAATCAGATTCTGAAATCTTTTTTTCTTTTCTAGATTTGGATTTTGATTTCGAAGAGTTTTTCTCCTTTTTATCAGACTTTTTGTCTTTCTTATCCTTTTTCTTACTCTTTTTGTTATCATCATCCGAAGAGGATGAAGTTTCGGTATCATCATAATATTGATCTGAGGAATAATAATCTGATGAGTAGCTGTACTTTCGCCTCGACTTCTTTTTGACTTTCTTTTTATCTTTTTTACTTGATTTTGGTTTTGATTTTGATGAAGTTTTTGAATAAATTGTTTCTGGGCTTTTTTCTTCGGTTCTTTCAACTTTTGACTCTTTGGTTTCAAGTTTTTCATTGATTTCGGTCATTGAATTTGGTTGGTTGGATGTTGGTTTATTAATTAATGATGGTTGTGCATTTCTACTCTGATCTATAAACATCATTAGAGAGCTGACGAATTCTTTAGCTTGCTGAGGTATTATTTGCTCTAAATCGCTTAATAAGAGATGTGCAGGGGTTTTTCTGTTTAATAACTCACAGACATAGTTCGTGAAAACCTTCTTCTCGCATTCAATCTGGCTTTCGGTGACAAAATTCTCAATCCATGCTCGAACAACAGAACTATTGTAATTCATATTTTGACTGGCAAAATTTCATTTATTTCACTTTTTGTCAAAAAGAGAAGAGGTGACAAAATGAAGTCTTCTTAGAACACAGAGATGCCTCCAGACTGTAATCTTGTGACCTATATTGGGATAAATATAGATATTCTGGAAATTTCTTAAATTCCAATTTCATTATCCTTCTTATCTTGCAAAATAAGTGGATAATTTTACTCGTCAAAATTTGTCATGTAGTGAAATTTGACTTGATTTACATGTCATAATCATCATAATATGTTATCATACTCGCAAAATATTGACTTGTTCTTTAAAATTTGTTTTAGATTCTCATCTTTTGTATATAGCTATGCTAGACACTAAGAAATCTTCTTTTAAAATTTCATATCTAATTCTAGAATTTATATTCCTCATTCATTAACTTAAATAATAACCTTATTTATTTTAAAAGGGTCTTATATTTTAAATTAGGGGTCTATGTTCATTAATTTCATGAATACTAATAAAAGTATTTCATGGGATCAAACTGCTAGAGTTGAATCCTGGAACCTTCTTTTAAGTGTTGGCAAGTTAATGAGGTATCCTTTATCACCAGCTATCACCGCTGCATACAATTTCCTACATAATTATTTTTCATTTGGAGGAAGCTTAACAGATTTCGATTTGGTCACTTTATGCATGACGTCTATGTTCGTTACAGCAAAATCTGAAATCAGAGATGAGTCATTAGTAAATTTTATTCAGCAATTCGGCAAAGTTGCATCAGAATTCACTGGAGACAGAAAGAGTCTGTTTGGTAGCTCTGTAGACTCTCTTAAACAATACATAAAGAAAAACAATCCGATGCACTTAGAGAAAGTTCGTTCTAACATCCTCCAATGCGAATTTGCTATGTTAAATACCAATAAATGGGAATTTATTACTGATCACGCATTCTCTCCTTTGATTTATTGGCTCTCGGAAATCAAAAAAGCTATTAAATCAGATAAAACAAATACAGAAGGCAGAGCGAAATTCGACACAATGAGGGCAGAATGTGTGCACAATATATGCACATTATTCATCACAATGGATGGTCCTTGGCCACCTGGAACTCATATTGCTGCAAGCGCTCTTATGTATACTTTATCACTTCCTAATTATCGCCATGGATTCTTACCCGATGACTTTATGGAGTATATTATGGATATAGTTCAGCCAAATATCAAAGATAATATTACTTATGATTTCCCGGCTTTAGATGCACGTATTAACGATGCTATACTACCATAAAATACTAATGTTTGTATTAATTGTCAATATATATATAAAATTATTATTACTTTTTTATTTAGACCTTTGTTAACATTCTGAAATGGAAAATAGGAAAATTTTCATGCATTGATCGGAGTCATTTAACAATTGAACAATTTAAAGTTAATAAAATTTATAAACTTTAAACTTGCATTTAGGCATTAAATATTTTCAAATTAATGACTATGTGATGTGATGCTTGAGATATAAACTATATATAAGTTTAAAACATATCTGAATGTTGATATTGAGAATTTATAATCTAATTTGACACTTTACATGACAAATCAAAATATTGTAAAAAGTGACTTTGATGCATTAAGTCAAAAGTGACAATGATTTATGAGTTTTAATAATTTCTGTGAAATCCTACAATTAGATTTCACATGCGAGATTCTTTTGACTGCTGTCAGGCCCAAAACTATATGGATACTTCGTTCTAACTTCGAACTTGATATATTTGAAAGATCGAATCTTAAAAACGTAAAAAAATACATGATAAATCAGAAACCAACTAAAGACGTAAAGATGTGCGTCGATAGCAAAGGCGAAAAATGCATAATAATCATTGCAAGAAAAAAGCCATTATATTTTACAACGACAGCACAGACATTTCAAGTGGTCCCCATTCCACCATCAGTTATACCTCTTACAGGATGCTGGATTGAACCCGAAAAATCACTTCCAAGTTTTCTTCTCGGTGATGAAAAAGGCCAAATTCTACATATTCAGCCAGGCAGCAACGTAAATCCAACGTTCTTATATAGATCGCCAAATGGGACGCCAATAATTGAAATTACGACAATGACAATTAAATCAATAACATATTTCGTCATTTATACAGACGAAAAAATCATTACATATAGCGGATCAGAGCGAATAGAGATTATTTTTGCAAGTGGAGCGTCTCCTCATATTATATTTGTAGGCCCTCCAAGTGAAATTCAAAAAAATCGAATTTTTCCGCAGAATTTGTCAAACAAGATTGGTATATTGATAGATTACGGAGCTTTGATACTTCATGCTTTCGAATCAGGCAACAAAGCCAACTTTCAGCAAGATTTATGCGAATTTAATTCACCAACAAAAATATATTTTGCTCAAACTCCTTATGGAATTCTATTTGCAGACAGCACTGGTATCCCTGTTGTCTATGAGGGAAAGGCGAGGCTCACAGTTCCATTACCAGAAGTAAATTATATCTACACAGACGAGAACGAATATATATTTACAACCAGCGGTGATATTATTCGGTTTACAATAGATAAATTCAAACAGTTCTTGTGTAGGACTGCTATCGATCAAAAAGATTTCGAATACGCTAATATGCTTATAAAATCCGACAATTCGATCATCCAGCCTGTCATAAACACGTTGCAGACCAAAAAGGCAAATGAATTTTTGAACGAACCCGAGCTTTCTATAAACCGCGGACTTCAGATTTTCACAAAGCCCGAAATCAAGATCAGTTTCCTATGTGGTAAGCTCGCAAGGATGCCATATAGGATGATAAAGGATAGATACGCTCTAGCATGGTTCATTTTGAGTTTGTTTTTATCCGTGCTTCCACAAAAAATCACCGAGTTCAAAGCATTTTTGCAAGCTAATTTAAGTCTATTTCCTCGTCAATCACTTGAGTCTGCTCTGCATCAGACTGACTATGAAGATGCTCCCCTCCTTCTCGCCGAGCTCTACGGCGATGTTTCGAAAGCTATAAACTACTACATGCAACGCGGCGACTATGAAAAAGCTATCGATAAATTATCAGACGTAAATAATCAAAATACAGTCGTAAATATATTGCTTAGGATTCCACGCCAAGACTTAGTCAGAGATTTTATTCTTAATCATTCAATAGACGCGACAAAACTCATCCCAATTCTTTCATTGTTCCACTCAATAGCTCCGAAAAGTATTGGCGCGCAATCAAGAACGCCAATGATTGAACTTTTGCTGATTTTGTCGTATTGCATTAATAAAGATATTCAGGCACTCAATACTGCTGTCACAACAAGATCTCTTAACCTCGAAAAGGTTATTTCACTATCTATATGCTTTAAACTTTTCGAGCCAGCATCGAGGGCCCTTGTTCGCCTGGGAATGATTAATCGTGCAATTGCTACTGCACATAAAGGCGGCTTAAATCTTGCCTATCAAATAATTAGCACTGTCAAAAGCGATTTGCAAAAATCTGCGTGGATGGCGCTGCTCGGCGTTTGTAGCGATGAAGAGCGCTCGCAGATCATTCGCAGAATAATAGATTCTAAAATGTTTGAGTTCGAGGAGTTGCTTCCATTTATAGGAGACGATGAACCTATTTGTAACTTTTCTGACAGAATCAAACAAGCTGTCGAAAAGCTGCAATTCGAGTCAAATGAGAGCGTGTTCCAAAGAAAATTCCGCAACCCTCAGATAGATGCATTTGTCCTTCATCTTGGTGATACATGCGCAAGTTGTCACATAGTACTGCAGGGAACAGAATTTATTCATTTTCCGTGCGGGCACTCAATGCACCAAGACTGTCTCCAAGCGATGTATAAAAAGCTAAAGGAGCCATTTGGTAAGGATGGCTACTTAGATTCATGTCCTTTGTGCGGATTTGGCGCACTTACACCTGATAATTGGATGGTATTTGTTTAAAAACTTTTTTTATTTGTTTGTCATCATGAAAAATAGTTTTTTTTTTTTTTTTTTATAAATCAAACTATTGTTATAATGTTTTCTTGCAGAATAATTTAAATCTACAGAAAAATAACAATATCATGTCATAAAGATGAAAAATGGAATAAAATCGAACATTTTTAATTACAAAAAATAAAATTATGAGAAAGTTAATTCATTATCGATTGTGTCAACGAAAGCATATTTTGTCTTTTCAGGTTTGTATTCAACATCAAAGATGCCGAAGAACTGGTTAACAGCAAAGAAAGTCATTGGCGCGATATTGTCGCTTTGGTTCGCGGGATTCATGGATGAAGATGCCTCAGAGAAAGCAGCTAATGCTGAGACCATAGCAGGCGACAATTTGGCAGCAAGATCGTGGGCTTTAGATTGATTGAATCGATAAAGTGTCTTCAAATACTCGCCTGAATGCTTCTCTTCGTTGATGATGCTCTGTAAAACTTGTGGAAGTCGCTCAACATGAGGCTTGATATACTCTTCTGGCGCTGGAATCCATCGCTTTGTTTCTTCGGTAGCTTCAATCAGCAATTTGATGTCAGAATCGATTTTCATTTCACATAATGTTTCCAATTCTTCTATCTTCATTTCATAGTTAATAATATCATCAGACATCTTGTAGTATGGCATGTAATTGGCTGTGGTCACCCTGATAATTGTATTTTGCTGATTCAAAAACTGAGGCTCAGAAACAAACTCGTTGTAAAAGCCAATGTTATTCTTGACAACAGGGAACAAAGGAACAAGACAGCAGCCATCTTCGGATGAGCACTGCTGTGAATGAATGCAACAGAGTTTTGGAGGCTTTGAAAGTCGTCCGTTGCCGGCGATTAATGCAGCTGTTCTTTGGTAGTCTTTTGGAGGCAAACAGAAAACTTCACGCTTAACTTTTCCGTCAGCTCGCTGCTCAAGCATGAAGAAGGCGAGATTCTGGGACTTGTTGACAAGCTTCTGGCAGTCGCTGCTGAATGATTTCAAGTCCTCAGAAATACTCTTGTAGTCCCTTATGCTGTGGTGACCTCTAATAAGCAATGAATGGATACTACTAAGAGGATGATAGAGATTGGCCATTCTACAAAGGTTTTCCGCAAACTCTAACTCAGCTATTACGCTGTCCTCTGTGAAATCCTGCAGCAAGTCTTTGTGAACATTCGTATTCTTTGGGTCGAACTCTAACTCAAGACCTGGGATGAAGTCGAAGTCACATTCAAGGAACAAATCATCGTCATATTCTCGCTTCAATGTTCGCTTCATAGTCAAAACTTCTCGCTTATTATCTTTTATATTGTGACCAATCTTAGACGCATATGCAGCTGCGCACAAAGCAACGACATGCATCTGAGCGACAAATGCGGACGCGTAGTCCTCAGCGAGTCTGTTGTTGATAACGATTTGGCGCAGCCATTTTACACGCATTGATGGCATCTCTAAGTATTGATCTGCAATTCTCTTCAGGTTAAGTGCGTTGACATCTGCTGGGAATTGAGCATCACGCTGTGTTTCTACGCACTCTGCCACAACATATGATGCGTTGATTCGCTCAACAACTTGATTTGATTTTTCTCCAAAAATTGTCGAATTTTGTGCAACAGACTTGAGGATATCTAGCACAGATACAATGGATTGTATTGACGCTGCACTGCAAGTGAATAGCTTCGAAGCTAAAACTTCCATGAAACCCGAGGAGCTGATGGAAACTGTGTTATTCCTGTTGAAATCGCTCTTGAATGATGAAAGAATCAATGCAACACCTGTCGCGATCTCATATTTGTTCTTTGAAGCCATGAAATTAACAGATTGAACTAAAATTTGCTTAATTTGTTCTTGCGTCTGGAACTCAATAACTTTCTGTCCAACTCTGAATATCAAACTGTAGTTGTTCGGAGACTGTTTAGGGTACATAGTGGATTTCAATAAGTCAACTATAGAATTTTCGAGATCTTTGAAATCGCTTTGGATTATTAATGCGAAATTAAGCAATCTCTTTGAAACATCATGTCCAAAAACTTGGTTAGGATTCCTTTTGGCGATTTCCATAACGTTTGTAAGGAATTTGATAAATGATATCCTCATCGTCGACAAACTTTCGAAGAAAACTTGAAGAGCTCTGTGCGGTGTATAAGCAATTAAGAACAGAACAATTGCTATTATCATGTCGATGTTGTCCTTTGACTTTTTGATGACTGGGAGCTCGAACAGCGAGAAGGTGATGTGCAAGAAAGGAAGCAAAACTGATGCGATTTTAGTTCTCGATTCCGAGTCGAGAGATTCGCCATTTAAGACGAATATATTGAGAATATGCAGGATTAAGTTGGCTGTTGATGGATTTACCGCATCAGATTCAACGGAATTAGAAATGAAGTAAAATAAAGGAGAAAGGAGTTTCAAGTATGCGGAATATCCATTGTTTATCAGGTCAACATTGACCTTTTGCGTGGCAAACTGGCAGAAATCCTTTGAACTTAGCATGATTTGATAAAACTTGAAAATCAAGAAGATGTTATACTCGCTTTGATCCTTTGTTTTCCTTAGGTTCTGTATGTGGAATGATGACACATTGATGAAATCATTTTTGTCGGATTTTTCAAGAAGAGTGAGAAAGATTTCTGCAATAGATTCGTTCAACTTCGTTGATGGAGAGTTAGCGAAGTCATTTGTGCCTAATTTGATGGCCTTCGCAACAACGCATGTGCAGGTATTAAGGAAAGGCAGGATTAACCTGACATTATTGATAATTCCTTCCGTTTTAAGGCAAACATTGATGCATTGAGTTAAAAATGTGAGTGTAACTGATATAGATTGTATTGTTTTCTGGCTCGTCATTGAATCTTCAATCAACTTTGAAAAAACAATTGATAGCTTCGGGAATATTTCTTCGTAGTTCTTTGGAGGCTGGTAGAAGTGGTTGCTCCACTGATTCAAGCATGACAAAACCATGTTTTGTGGAAATCTATTGATTAATTCGACTAATTTCGAGCCGGTTTCGAAATCCATGTTTTCTAGCAGATACGAGACCAAAGGTATGAAATTGTCAGTAAGAACATCAGTCGAATAATCAGATAAATTGATGTTTGGAAGCTTTGAAGTCAGACTTTCAACGTTTACGAGATTCTCAGGAACGCGAGCGATTGCTGTGAAATTTATCTTCTTGTTCTTTTGTTTCGTAAGGTAGCCTTCTGGTAACTGCGATGTTTCGAACACATTCGCATGTAATTCTCCGCTTTTATTAGGGAACTTGAAAACAGCAGTGCCAATGATTTCGTTCTTTCCTGATATCTGGACAACAATGTGCGTGTTCTCTGAAGGAGGCTGATCAAAGAATATTTGTAATTCGTCTCTAAAAATAACTTCTTTGTTTGAAGGAATGGAAAGTGTGATGAATAAACGCTCAAGCGAAGAAGACTTAGATGTGACTAAAACTGGCAGAGGTTCGCCGTCTGGATCGTTTAAAACGTACATTTTCAAATTAATTAGTTCTTCTTTTGGAGCTGACTTTAAGTTGAGTCTGAAGTTCGATATAAAGTAGAGTGGCTGCCTGAATAACAGGTTATATGGGCGCATGATTGAAATTAAATTTCCTGAATTTGCGTTTGAATAAGGAAACACGAAATTATCAACTGAATCAACGAGACTGGTCTCGATATCCATACACATTGAAACTGGATCCCTGCATTCTGTGGAAACTAAAGATCTGATGATTGTATCATCCAAAAAATCTGTGATTTTGAGAAATGGATTCGGAAAACTCAGATTTTTGATGAATCTTCCGTCATTTTCGAATATGCGAATAACAGAAACAGCGATGGGAACTGTAACTGCTTTATTTTTCGTACAAATGACGCATAAGGCTCTCAATTCTGGTGTATTGCTGACTTCGAAGAAGACAAATGGGTTTGATGTCTGTGAAAACTTGCAAATCGTGTTTTGTACTGTAAACCATAATCGATCGCTGCAAGGAGTAAATTTAGTGCTGTTGTATAATTGTATGTATCCTGTACAGTCGTCCTTCATTTCAGAAACGAAGTTTTTCAATGCAAATAGCAAGATTCCGGATCCATTATTAAACAAAGGTCTGATACTCTTGTAACTATCTACCTTGTGCGATATTGTGTTCTTTAGTGATACGAAATTTGTATCAATTGGGGTATTTTCGTCCATTAATTGGAAAATATCATTTTCGCTGACTTTTTCGTTTTCATCCTGTATTATGGGCGCTTCATTACTAACAGCATGATCGTTATCTAAATTAGGACCCTGATTTTGCGATGATAAAAATGTGCTGGAATATTTGTAAACATTTTTGAGCCACTGGTTGTTAATTTCGTAATGCTGTTCCACAAATCCGTTGAAGTACTCGTTGCTTTGATTCGTCAGGCTTTGTGGTGTTGCCATATACGAATTTTTGTCAAAATGACAAATTTGACACAAATTCGAAATTTACATGTCAAATGTAAGAAAAAAAAAGTATTTCGAGTTTAGTTTGCTTAGTGCTCTTCCCAGCGGTATCCCTCCCAGTTAAAGCTATAGATGCCGTAGTGCCATAAGAGTCACATATTAGAAAATCTCGAAAAGTTATAATTGACTCATAGTGTTTGAACACTCTCATCTCAATAAAAACAATAACAGATTTTTTTTTGTCATAAAATAATTATTTTCACAAATTCAATGCGATTTAATGGATTCTAAATAATATAAACACATATATTTTAATAATTTGATAATATGAAATCAAATAATAAAGGATATCTTAATTATTTCATTTCCTATTATTTTTTACTTTTTTTTTAATTGCTTAAAACATTGATTTTACGTACAGTTCTACAATAGGACCGCCTTACTGCCTCTACAGTATTAATTGGGAAGAATATTCTTGTTTCCCGAGCATAACTTAACAAGTTTTGCTTTGCGATATAATTATTGTCGCGCCTAATTGGAGTATCAGTCATAACATATTGGTGTTACTCTCAGTGTTTCAGCTTTCAAAAATTATTTTAATTAAGATCATCATCATAATACTCAGTCTACCATGTGGCATAATACCAAAACTATGTTATATGATAGAATTCACTAGCAAATTTGCTTGAAACCGAGAATTCTAAGATCAAATAGAAACATGCTGTTTAGCTCAAGTAACTAAATATTTGTTATCTATATCAGCTTCTAAATCTAATCTTGAACATACCTTATGGAAACTCCATCACATTTTTATAAAGTAAAGGGATCGTGAATAAAAGCAAGTAGAGAATGCCATAATAGATTTTAATCTGTTATCTGTTCAGCATTCAGCACAGACAAACGTAGGGGTATAGTTTTGTTTTTTGTTTGATTCTAATGAAGCTATTTAGTTATCTTATATGCTATTTTGGATCCCATGATGATCTACACCCTAAGAAAAGCAATATTGTAGATGGAAATACGATTTTAATACAATTGTGACAACACGATTTTAATTTTTGAGGTACTCACCATAAGTGCAGGCAAAAATATCATCTAGTCTTCCCAGTGGAAACATTCCAAATGAAGGCTGAATATATAGAATGACTATTAAGGTCACAGATTATAAAAACCTAAAAAATTATAAGAGATTCATGGTGTTTGAATGACGTACTCTTCATCCTTAAGATATTTTGGAATAATCTTTGCGGACAGCAAAAACTGGATGTTTTTTTTGAAAAAATAATCGTTTGTAAAATTTTGCATAGTTACCAGAAAAATAGTGGTATTATTTATATAAACAAACAAATGAACTGAAGTTCATATAATTATATACAAAATTCCCATTGGAAAGGATTTTGAATATGAAATCACTTCCAAGCCAAGGGCAAAGGTTCGTTGTTAGGCTTGGACATTTTCCTTGGAACAATTGTAGGGAATACTTGTATAACCTGAGTGTCCGACTTTTGAAGATTCTTGTACCAATTAAGAAGCTTGAGATTTGCGCTAAAAGAACCCTCAGCTCTAACAAATGTTAAATCTATGAGTCTCAAACAAGAATTTTCGAGAGCAACTCTGTCACGATTATTAGTAATAGAGATAGACTTAGTCAATTTTTGGCAAAGTTTCAAATTGGATCGTCCATTCTCATTTGTTGTATATATATGGTCTCCATCTTTGACTTCATAGAAGTCGAAAGAGAAATGTTTCTCTAAAATGGTATTGTTATGAAAACAGATAATGGGATCTGCGCATTTTAATCTATCTTCGATGCTTCCGATGATATCAGTGTGTTCAAATATCAGCTTGAAAACGGTCCCTGCTGGCGAGTGTATGAAGATATTCATTAATTGAAATATTTTTATTGTTAGAGTATTGAATAAATTGAGAAGCATGGATCTGTACACTCCAATAGTTATAATAATGCTGTGGGATGGTAGTACATGTGTCAGAAAATAAATAATAAATTAAAAATTTTTTACGTACTTTTTTTGGACGATTTTTTTGGTTGAATCATATTTGATTATGTGTTTAGAGAAGGATATATTCAAAAATCACGTTGAGGTATGTAAACATTCAAAATAAATGCTGCTGAAATTATGATATATGGATATAAAATTTTTTAAACAATAGGGAAATTAAATTTAAATATAAAATATTGCTGGTTATGGCCTTGGAATGAAAATTACTCTACAATATTGGTTATTCATGTTTCTTCAATAAAAAGCTTTTCGTTTAATTACTTTCAAATATTTTTCTGTACTAAGGCACTGAATTTTGTTTAGTAATCAAATCGCAGCCTATTTCGAATGCTAGGTATTATGTGTACAGTAGAATTAACGCAAAAAATGTTTTTCAGTGAATAAAGTGTTTCTCATTCCCTCAAATTTTTGACTATATTTTAGAAAATTGTGTTCCGATTCAAAAACTAATCGTGTTATTTTACAGCAATGTGTTTAAAAATGTCTCTATGTCATTATAAACTGGTTTATCAATTATTTGAAAGTAAAATCAGATGTAATTGAATCGAGATATTATTATTAATTTACTTTCGTTCAGGTATTATATAGATTTCTTAATAGCGCTTATTTCAATATGGATAATAAATAAAATAAAAAAATTCATATTTTAGAATTTATATATCAGTATCGATGAACGAGACACCCATATATAAAAACATTGTTTTTGTATGGTACCTTCGCCATTCAAATTTGAGATATTTCATTTTTTGTCTTCATACTCGTTTGAAACTCACTCGGCTTCATATATAGATGCAATTTTTCAAGTAATAATCATGAAATTCCTATGATATAAATTTCAAATAATTAATATGCACCGTGCTTCAAGTAGCCGGCTCCCCTAGTCATTATATATGAATTACCACATCAAAAGGTCATGTCTATCAATCATAGTTATAGTTAATCACCCATAGCAAATCCCAGAAAATAATTTTCGACTATAATTTCACATATATTGATATTCTCTATTAGATGAATGTTATGGTCTCATGGTCTCACTCTTATGCAAAATTGCATTTCGCAGATTTATATTGAAAGATCCTTTATCTATCATATCACTACTATAATCTCTACAATATTTTATTTGATACCCAAGATTTCCGATGACCTTCTTCAATTTGTGTTTATTCCTTGGTCAATCGAAACTTTAACTATTAAATTAGTATATACAACATGTATGCATTCAAATTCGTCTTCAAAATTGCCTCAATGACTAAGAATTTATTATGTTCAATATAATAGGCAAATAATTAACTCGTCATATATGTACAATTATGTTATTTGTGATGTCATCTATATAATTCTCATTAAAAAATATCTACTATCACAAGATGATAAAACAATTGTGATTTATGTTATCGAAACCTTGAGAACTTGCCATAATATGATAAAAACCATAACTGTGATTGTATTCTTTGTCGGAATAGTATTGGAATTTCAATAATTCGAGGAAAAATCAAATTTGTTTATTTTTCGATATATAGAATGAGTACATATGAACGGAAATATTTATCAAAAGTTGGTCGTTTGCCCTTACAAGGAAATCGTTAAGGAAATAATTAGGGCATCTCTTATGTAAAATACCACGCTATATCTTCTTTTCTACCTGATGTTTTTGAATTGAAGGCGAAAGGCTTGGATATTATTGAAAATTATTCCATATTTCACAAATATATAAAAGCGTATTATAATTTGATTATTATATGTATCTATTTGTCCTAATTATATATCCTTAACTATTTATGCTCAATTCAATATAATATGCCGTTTACAATTAAAATTAACCTCGCATCTGTTATAAACTGCACAAATATGATTAAATTATGCAGTGCTGCTTGTTGCTAAAACTGGCACAAGATTCATAAATTTATGACACGGCCAATGTTTCAAACAATCACTTGACCCTCTTCAAGGATTTGATATCTCAAAGTTATGCATCATCAACACTATACAAATATGAATAATATCTTTTGGTTTGAGCTGATTTAAATATATTTATAGATCTTCTTATTTTTCGAGAGAATCATTATGAGGTAAAAGACATATGTGATGTTATAATATAGATCGTATTATTAAAGTAATATAATATGCGACATTAGTTAGTAAAATAATGAATAAGCTGAAGAAAATGATGATGAAAAAAGATATTATATTATCTGACATGTAAAATTTAGGTTTGGTTGGTATTATTAAAATCTGACATGTAAAATCTATGAGTCTTATGTAAAAGTGACAATGTTTCAAATCTTTGCTTTTGTGAAATTGTGTAGATCTCAGGAGTGGTCTACGCCATCTCCATCATACCCATCGAGACCAACTCAGCCACAGTGGCCTTCACCATCGCAAGAATGGCCTTCAGTTGAGTTTCCTATTCCAGAATGGCCTTCGCCATCAGAAAAATGGCCAGATCCGCCATATTACCCACCAGATAATCATAATGGATTGACTACATTTCAAATTGTAATGATTGTCGTTGGATCAATTTCCGTTGTGGCTATAATTGTAATTATATCAATTATTTTGTGGAGGAGAAAGCAACAAAATCTAAATAAGGCTCCAAAATACGTCAATCCAAATCGTTCTGCTCCTACAGATTCACTTTTACAAAATACCGACGAATTGTAAGGTACGATCTACGTGTTCAATTTACAAGCATGTATGTGATTATTATCTTTGGTTTCTTAACCATAAGACTTGTATTTCAATATAAAATCTTTTTTATCAAAAAAACTCCACGAAATCTATGGAAGTCTTATCTATCACCGAATATTTATCTACTGTAAATCATCGAGACAATAGAATTATTAGAATATTGGTCTAAAAAATTGATTTCCAAATCAATTTGAAAAATTAGATTAATAATTATCACCTATAGTCCATTTTGGAACATGCTGCACTTTATGATATAATAAATTAATTGAATTCGGAAATTATTTTATGAAAATAATAAAAACTAGAAAATGAAACTAATAACATTAAAATATATTCCATTATCAAAAATAGTGCACTATTCTTTAGAAGAAATAGATGGATTTCGTTTAATATTTTTTCGATAAAATTCAATACTAAAAATGGGTCCAATAGCCATATAATCTATATTATTATCATGTAAATTGTAGTATTCTGTAGTACAAATAAATAAGTTTCGTTTAATATTTTTTCGATATATCAAAACTAAAAATTAAGTCCAATAATTATGTAATATAGTCCATTAATGACAGCATTGTTTTATTAAAATAGGAAAAATCATCTATTTCTGTAATTTTCCTCCAAAAAATTTAAATTTAAAATTAGGCTAAAAATCATTGTTTTCTAATGAAATAAGCCTTTAGAATTAAAAACATAACAAAATAAAAAAAATATAAAAATAAATCGTTTATTTAATGACATCAGAAGTTGGGACAACATTATCAACACCGTTTATTTTCCTTCGGCCCAGGAACAGGCGAGACGTTCCCCCGAAGAAAGCTCTGATGACAACGACCGTCCAAAGCCTCCTTAAAGTCGCATGTAGATTATTCAAAAACTACGGTGAGGTGAAAGCCATTTATACTGAATCTGGCGAGCTTGTCAAAGAAATCACACAAATCATACCAAGCGCAACCTATTATGTTACTTCAATTTCTCCCGATTTTACAGAAGAACAAGATAACACAGGAATTGCCTCAGCATCCCCGGAGAAAACATCTGCAGCACAAAGCCCCGGCAAAATTAACTCCTCCAGATCGCTGAATAAGCTTTTCGGCGATGGAATGGTATTTACTCCTGAATACAGGCAGCTCCAAGAGCAGCAGATCCGCCAAGAGGAGCAGCAGAGAGCTAAGGAGGAAGAAGAAAGGCAGAAAAAGGAACAAGAGGCATTAATTGCAAATCGCAAAAAATTCACGAATAAGAAAGCGGAAGAGCGCAAAAAATCGCAAAACAGCAAGCAATCGTCACAAATAACCTCAACAGCAGAAAATGATTACGAGGAACCGCAAAATAACGTAGTTGACTACGAATACGACGATTATTACTATGATGATGACTACGCGTCCCCCATTAAGACGCAGCGCGCCGGAAAAACGTCTCAGACTCAGCAAAGCGGAAAGAAACAACTAATTACACCGCAGCAGTTAAGGAAGAAGAGATCGGAAGCCAGACAAAGGGCAGCATCTCCTATGATCGGAAAAGAAGAACGCAGCGACGCAAATTCAGAAAAATCAAAGAAATCACAAATTTCGCAAATATCAAGCAAATCTCAAGTTACAGTCAAATCCCGTTCATCACGATCTTCTTCACCAACGAGAAGCCAGAAGACGACAAAATCAGCCTCATATCAGCGAACAGAAGAAGCCGAATACGATTATTACGATTACGATGACTATGGTTACTACGACTACGGATATTACGATTACGAATATCAGAGCCCGGCAAAGGGACAACGTGGAGCACAGCAGGGCAGAAAATCAGCTGCATCTGCTTCATCAAGGAATTCAACAACGCCAACAAGGGCTAAGCTTTCAGCAGCTCGCAGCTCTCCAAGAAGCAAGTCTAATGCAGCAGCTCCTGAAAGAGCTTCAAACGCTTCTGAGCTTTCTGCAAAATCAAGCAAGTCATATTCACGTCAAAATACGATGAGACGCTCGCCGAAGAAACAGGAAAGGCCAAGCATCATTTATGACGAGGAGGAAGATCAATTACAGCAAGTTTCAGATAGAGGAGTTAAAAGATCCTCAAATAAGCAACAAAAAACTACAAAACGCTCAACAAAGGTAAACATTATCGATGAGGAAGAAGATGGTGACTTCGTTTACGAGAAAAAGCCAACAAACAGACGTTCATCGCCAAGTCGCGAAGACAGACAAGGAAATTTTAGCCTCAAAGACTCACAGAATGGTGAAGATAACTCAGATGAGAATCTTCGCCGCTCACAAGAGATTTTAGAGCTTGATGAAGCGAATGATCAATTTATCTTTGAAGAGAACGGCCCACGCCACTCATCACTCGATCAAATGATCAAGGACATCCTCGGCGTTGAAGATGTTCCAAAGCCATTCATCAAAGCGATCGGACAAATGAAAATTCGCGACCGCAATTTCGTGAAAACTTGTCCTTATCTCGAATGTCTTCAGGAAGAGAACTGGTTCAGACTTAACCTCCAAAACATCAAAACCCATCTCCCAATGTCAGAAAACATCGCAATGAAAGAACTTTTATCATCAATCTCTCTCAAACACATTTCGAAGCATCGCTTCCCACTCCAGAGCGGCTGCTCATACATAATGAAGTCAGCAATCGTTGGTCCTCGCCACTCAGGCAAGTCCACATTCTTGTCCATTTTATCCGAGAATTTGCTCTGCGATCTCGTTGCGACAAACAAGTACAAGCACATGTTTGTCGTTGCCATCAACATTTTGGCTATTCGCGGCAGCTGCCAATCGTACGAATCTTTATACTCAACAATTGTTGACATCTGCATTGATTCACTGAGTGCTCAGCGCCCACTCATTCAGGAATACTTGCCACAAATCAGAAAACTTTTCAATTCTGTTGTTAAAACAGCGAAAAACTCACCATCTATTCCTATGTCATCCAAGCTCTACCAGGACCAGCCAGTCTTTGCACAGGCTCTTGCCAAGATCGCCAAGACGGTTTGGATGGCCTACAACGACGAATCAGCATTGGCCCAGTTTTTGACAACAGTTTTCTTGATGCCCCGTATGTTTGCTGCGGCCGCCGGCTTCAGCGATGTCTTCATGATCATCGACAACTTTGATTACGCGACGTTCGATATCAACGATTCGTCGAGATTCATGAAATCATCAAACGCCGTTCATCTTGAAGAGTACTGGAAGTTCTGCCTTTCAGTCAGCAACTTTGTTGTCAGCTGCGAGAACGAAGTCTCATTATTCTCTATTTTGCCTCCTTTAGTTGACGGTGGCATTGATCTTTCGTGCGGTTTGGATATAGTTTCCACCGTCGGAATGGCCGACGACACCGACGACGGCGTTTTGATCAAAGTCGACATCGACGGACACAAGAAGCCATTTACATTCACACGAGCTCACTGCGGTGGCATCGTTGCATTCGTAAACACATGGGATGAGCTCAACGAGGAGTTCTCCAATTACGAGTCTACCCCCGACGAGAGCGACGATAAAGAAGAGATGAATCTTATGTTAGTTTCTATGACACAGGCAGTTATCGATGACTTGTTTGTGTCTCCTAATGCTGTTAATGACGCCGAAGCTGAGCAGAACGCAATTCTTGTTACAGGAGTCCGCAGAGAGTTACGCAAGTAATTATAATATTTTTGATGTTTTATTTTTATTATTTTTGAAACTTTTCACTATATATAAATGATATTTCTTTTACATTTCTTTTTGATCCAACAAAGCAGTTCATTTATTTTTGATTTCGATAAATTCAATATTGTTTTCATTGTATGGCAATTGAATCGCTGCATTATTGAAGCCTATAGAAATATTATTATATCTCCTTGATTGATTGCCGTTTTTGATTCATATATATTAATAAAAATTGCATCTGACTTTAAAACTTTACAATGTCAAAAATCCTAGTCAGATTATTATATTTTTCATGTTATAGCATCTTTCATGTCTTCTAAATGGGCTAGAAAGAATAAAAATTCTAGTTTCACGCTAAAATGCATTTATACCGAACCACGACGCGTTTTACTAGTTTCCAAGAGAAATATAGATTAATTTGTTTTCTATATGACTGCGAATCCTTGGAATGAATTAGTCATGAAAATCATTATCCCATAAATGAAATATATCAGATTGAAAATTCAAGAAAGAACCAGAAACGCACACTGAAAACCATTTTAAAGCATCAAACTTCATTTTATGCAACATAATATCAGATTGTGAAAGGAAGAATGAGCCTAACACTTTCGCACCGGGCCAATATGAAGTCTTTAATTTAGTTTTTTATAATTTCACATCACGTGCTATTTATTTTTCAGTATACGACAGGACCAGCAAATTTTTTATTGAATACTGCTCATTTTTGTACATTACAAGTAATAAAATTGACTATGAGGATGGCGGCGCTGTTTATCTTGGTGAAACGGGAGAAATTGCTTTCTCTCGAGTCAATGGAATTTATTGCAGTTGTAATGATAGAGTTGGTCATTTTTCATATACAGTCACTGAAAGTTTCAAAAATTCATTTAATTATTCGAGTTTATCTTCATGCTGTACTGAAATGATAGGATCTTATGCTTCCGGTTTTTATTATGGATATCAAGAGATGTCAGACACAAACATTTCAGATTGCAAAGGAAGAAAAGCAGGCATTGGTTTTTATGACGGATACTCAAAATCATTCGTTCAATTATCAAATTTTTATAATCAAACAGCAGATTACAATTCATATGATTTATTTTTTGGTTTGACCATCAAATGCAACTACATTCGAAATTCTGTAGGATATTTGATATCTTCAAACGAAGTCAATCTTTTCGTAGAAAACTGTAATATTTTAAACAATACAGCAAAAGTTTTGTTTTATGCTATACGAGGCACAAAAATTACAGTGATTAATTGCTGTTTATTTGAAAGTAATTCATATACTAATCTAACATCAGGCTCTTTATTTTATTCATTCGATCTAAGCAGAATGAATGGTAGCTCCTGCCCACAAGAATTTCATTTTGAGCCAGTTTCTCCAGTTTGTATAACATGTAAATTAATAATTAAAGGTCAGCCCAGACCAAATAGCATAAAATCATCTTCTAATTATCTTTTGATGCTTGTGCACGAGATCACATTATATGGGTAACTCATTTTTTACAAAATTTATCATTATTCAAACCTGCGTAATTGAACCCAACCAAATTTTCCTTATATCAATGTGCGAATATGAAGTTTAACGAAAAATAAAACGTCATATATATTTAGAAATATCCAAATAGGCTATGATCCATATTTTTTTGCATAATTGATAATGTATTTACACTCTTTTTCATTTCAAAGAAATCTTTCAAAATGCGATCGCATAATGCTTTATTTTAGAGCTAATATTAAAAATTTTAAAATATGAAAAAATCAGACCGAATGCTGATGTAAATCAATTTGAAAATAAATTATATTATTATTGACAACTGTATTTTGTTTCATTTTCAAAGTTTATTTATTGTTAAAATTTATTTTTGAATTTGGCAAAAATTAAGCAGAAATTCTAAATAATTGCATTATAAAAACGCCAAATCTTTTGTAAAAACAATTTTTCTTCATCAAAACTTGACGTTAATTGACACTTTTGAAGAAATTTTCGTTACAAAAAAAAAAATCATGAAAGGGAATCCAGAAAACGCGCGAGTGAATGCAGACAAGGCTGTGCATGACGAGATGGTCT
The DNA here is from genome assembly GCA_008369845.1 of Trichomonas gallinae. Lineage (NCBI taxonomy): Eukaryota > Parabasalia > Trichomonadida > Trichomonadidae > Trichomonas > Trichomonas gallinae. The sequence goes on from MRSU01006864.1 coordinate 44,072, forward strand.
ACGTCTTTCGTGAGCTTTCAGAAGAATTCCATGATCATCCTATTATTCAGTCTAAATTAGCGTCTTTTTCACGAATGTTGACAGAACTTAACTATGCGTGTGATAAAAACGCTATTCTTGTCGATAAATGCGTGCATTTTAACGAAGAATTAATGCAAAAAGCACAAACAGTGAAAGATATCATTTACCAAATTAAAGATGATAAAGAAGTCATCGACAAACTCAAGCAGGAATTCGAGCGTGTCTCTAAACGGATGGAGAGGTTCGAAGCGAAGGATAAATACAACCAAAGCATTGTTTCTGATTTGAAATCAAATTTTGAAGTCACGTATAACATTTCTAACCAAAAAATCCAAGAAGATATGAAGAATGAGGAACAACGAAAAGAAAATCAGTCGATTAAAGATGAAATAGAAGAAAATAAAAACAAAATTAAGGAAATTCAAGAACAAATTAAAAACGCGAATTCTGTCTACAACGCACTCAAGCAGGAAGTCAAGGAAGTCAGTGACACTATTAATTCACTAAATAAAGAAATTAATGACGCTACAAATCTACAACAAGAAATGAACCAAGAAAATCTTGAATCTTTTCCAAAAATGAAGACACTTAGTGCTACTATAGAAGAATCTGAAGCTCATCTTGATGAACTCTTTCAAACTGTTAAAAATTATAAAATTGATCCAGAATTAAACAAACAACTCTCGATTTTAAATATCCAGAAGCAGTCTGCACAATCTGAAGCACAATATCATGTCACTTCTATCTCAATTCGTAAAAATCGATTAGAATTAATTCGAAAGAAGAATGCAGAGACAGAAGCATACGTTACAAGGATCAAAAACAAGATCCAGAAGCATGATAATTCATTAGAAAAGTATAGAACAGAGTTAAATGGACAATTAAAAATTAGATCTCAAATTGAGCCGAAATATCAGGAAGTTGAAGGCATCAGACAAAACCTGAAAGCAGAGAAAAACAAGATTAAAAAACAATCTAAAGAATTAATGAAGAATGTTGTTTCATTAGGATTCCAAAACGTAAAAGTCAACAATGACAAGAAAACAGACGAGAGACATATTGTCACAGAAAAGATGGTGATGCAAGCAATAGAAAAAGACATGGTAACCGAGAATTTTAAAGCAAAAGAAATTCAAAATCAGTCTAGTATTTTAATGAGCGAATCCATGGCCTGCAGAGTTGACGCACAAGACATGAAAGAAACAGCTTCAAGGCTTTTAGTCGAAATAAACAATATCCAGACAGAAGAACATAAAGCAAAAATGCAGTTAAGGTCAATGGTCCAAGAAACTCAAAATCTCAACGAGCAGTGTGAAGCAGCATCACAGACTCTCCAAGATATAAAGAACAACACAGCCAAGCAATCGCAAATAGTAGAGAGATTAAGACAAGAGAAAATAGCTTTCGAGAAAATGGTGGAATCAGCAACAGCAGAAACTGATGTTTTGCAGCGCCAATTTAATGAGTTAATTGTAAACATCCGCGCAATGACAGAACGCATAGACCACTTAATAGCGATGAGCTGCAAGTACCATGAAGCGTCGAGAGTCATCAAGGAGGCAAACGTTGTCATTCAAGAGATGAATGAGCAAACAAGAGAAGGATTTAAATCTAGTGAAAAAATTAACCAGCAGCTTGTCAACGATGCAGTGAAACTCCAGAGCCTTTTGGAGAAGAGCGCGTGGGATTTCAGACAGCAGAAGAAAGAGTTCGTGATGCTTAACAACTCATACCAAATTGTTGTGCAGCAGTGCAGAGAAAAAGGAGCAAAAATAGAAACATTGAGAAGTGAAATAAAATCACTGAACACAATGTTGCAAAAATCTAAGCAGCAGTACTTAAATAAGATCGATGAGCTCAAGAAACTCGAAAAGGACTACAACTACTACATGGACATCAACGACAGCTTAATTGATCTCAACAACTACACAGTCGAACTTAAAGAAAAAGACAAAAAGTTGTCAGAAGCTTTGCAAGGACAAAGACTCAGGCGCACAAATATCGTTGAAGAGCTCAAAGTCCCGAGAAACGTTCACAGATACACAGTCATGGCTGCAACCAAGCCGGAACTCGCGAAACAATATAAGTATCTCTGGTATTTAAGGCAAAGATACGTTGAAACACTTGTCGCACTCGATAAAGTGAAACAACAGAAAAACGATTTGGAAGAAAAGCTCAAGAGAAAAGAGCAAATTGAAGAATGCGTGAATCTGACTTCTCAGGAGGTCATGGACAGAATAAAAGTCTACGAAGACGCAATAAGAGAGAAAGACAGACAGCTTGCTGAGATGAACTTAGAAATCAGAGGAAATTCAGTGGATATAGATCAGGAAGACTACAACTGCAGCTCAGCAAGGAACCAATTGATGAAGACGAAGGAAGCTGCAGCAACAATGAGAGCGAGGAACATGAAGATCCAAATGAGCGAAAGCGAAGATGAGCCATATTTCATCACAGAGCCATCTTCTGCGTGCGTTACAACTTTCGGTGGTGGATTCACACCAAGATTGCCTGAATCAGCTCGAGATTCAAAGAGATTCACAGGAAGAAACTTAAATCCTAAAGAAGTTGAAAATATTGACTTCTCCAATCCTATGTTAAGAGGTCAGCGCGCGCTCCTATATATGCCAAACATGAGGAGAAGCACGAGGAACATGACAAACGGTAAAAGGATGAAATCCCCGCCACATACTGCCAGAGTCATCAGGCAGTCTATTGTTATTTGATTTTTTGTATGTTTAGTTTAAAAAATATTTGATTTGTTTGTATTAACTCTATCTCGGCTTTTTGCTATATTCGTAATCTCAAAAACAATGAAAAATGAAAACTCAAATGTAATTAGCGACATTCTGATAATGAAAATCTCAAAAATAAAGAAGAAGTCATTCTCTTGTTGAAAGTTTTTCAATATGGCTGCAATATGTTCAGTAAAATCATCTGATTAATGTGTTGACTTTCTTATGATTCAATATGGCTGTAATCTTTTCAATAATGCAGATGATTTGTGTCAATCTTGATGAAATATAAAGTTAGTTTTGATCTTTATAGAAATTTGAATTAGCTCCTAGATATATAGTGCCCAGGAGAACATGCTTGTACAAAGTATAAGAAGGATTGATATATATTCGGCGCTAATATTTAAGGTAAAATCAGTCATGATTAATAATCTTAAGTGCAATCTCCTTCAATAATCTCGCTCTATAATGATATAAAAAAAAAAAGAATGATGCGCACTAAAAACCTTAAAATTGAACACCCATATTTATACAGTAGCATATACACATCATAGGGATGTTATGTTTCAGATGGATCACGAATCTATAAATTTAAATAATTTGAGAGCAGAGTCGAATGTAAATTTATTAAGGGGCTTAAAAACTATAAAAGGGTCGATTACGATGAACCTTAAATGTTGTGAATTTTGTCAAATCGGATTAAATAATAAAATGAGCGACAAAGTTCTTACTTCCAGCAAAATTGTTAAAACTGGCTGGGGAGTAAAACAAGGGTCGAGAGTGAAAAACTGGAAAAGACGATGGTTCGTATTATTAAGCAACGGAATACTTAGATATTTCGAAGATAAAATATCATACGTAGAAAAAGGCCGTTACGAGTTAAACAAACAAACAACTTTTAGTGTATCATGCGCTTCAAGCGAGGGATTTCCTATTGCTATTGTAAATAAACAGCGAACTTTAAATATCAATTTTCAAACTCGCGATGAAGCGGACGATTGGGTAAGGGTGCTCACTGATGTTAAGAATGTACTCAAATGATCATTTATCCAAATGTATGCTTACAAAAAAAAAATCAAATTTTCTCCAGACGATTTCTATATCGTTCGATTATCATGCATATGATTTTGATGCGTGTATTCTACTATCCATGAATTAGTTTATAGACATATGTTAAATTTATGAATTGAGTTTTGTAAATTTTGTTATTATTATAGAATCCCTATATTGTCATGATGCTATATTATTTGATACTATCAGAGTATTGATTAAAAACGTTGATATCCAATATTTATTTTATAACATTAATAACTCGGTCTATATTCAATGTACAGTACTTTCTCCAGGTGTATATACCAATGTGAATGTTATTTATCCTCATTTTCGTGTATTATATTGAGAAATACTTGAAAGTCCATATTCTAACTGTGAACAATAGTATCTATATATTGATTCATTACTGTATTACTATTTACAGTATAAACAATATGTTTAAGTTATATGTTTTCGGTAGAAAGCAAATGATCAAAAAAATATTTACTCTGGAATAGACTATTTACAGCATTATCAAAATTTACTTATTAAAATATGTTAAAGAGTTATATAAACAATAAATAATTTTAAACACAAATTATATTAAAGAAATTAATGAGCTTCATTATCAGTTGGAGGTGGCTGCTCTCCTGTTTGTATTGCTGCGCCTTGTTCTAGTTTTGTAACAATAGCATCAGTATCAGTATTGAAATCAAGTAAAGCAAGGTCTTCCATGAAATTTGACCACTGTTCTAATGCTTTTGCTGCAAATTCCATCTGCGCGTGAGCATATTCGCGAAGACATCTTCTCATCTCAACATTATACTGAGTGTACCAGGTTCTAGCTTCTTGCATAGCAAGGTTATTAGCTCCCTGTGCTGTGATACGGGATTGTACTGCCTTCTGATCGCCTGGTTGTGCATTAGTTTGTGTCTGTAAAATCCTCAAGGATTCGGAACGTTTCGATAATGATGTTTGGAGTCCTTGAGCTGGTTTTGATTGATTGATAAGAGTTGTTTGCGCTAAAGCATCGATTCTTTGGTATAATGCTTTTCTCAGGAACTCAACTCTGCCTAAAATAGTTGAAAAACCAATAAGTGACGCATGCACGGCATCAAACTGGTTTGTTGCAGCCTTTTCGACGCCATCAGCGAATTCTTCAGATAAAGCACCAACTGATCTTCCCTTTTGATTTGCTGCTTTCATGACTTTTCTAACGGTTTCTGCTTTTAGACGGACAGCGACAACGCTTTCTTCGATTCTCTTCGTGATTTCATCAGATGCTTTAGACATTGTTATAAAATTTTAAACTTATTGACCCTATTTTTCAAAATCAACCCCTATTTATTTACATGTCAAAACTATGTTTATTTGTCAATTTTAAATACTCTATGCACTTTACATAAAAATAAATAACATGATAGTGGTTTCACTTTTTGCTAACAATGTTTGGAGCAAAAACGTCTAGAAAAGGAGATTTTTAAAAAATTTGAGAATCATAAAATTTTGACAAAAAGTGTTATAGTCTGACATGTAAATCATACAAATATTGCCTAAATATGACAATCCGTCATGTAAAAAATATAACCTCTTGTTTTATAGAATACATGAGAGAAACTAAACCTTATACATTCGATTTCTTCTCAATAGGGGGCATCTTAGGTCAATCAGTTTATATATAATATTTAAAATGGTGCGGGCACCTGGTCTTCCCAGCGGAATCCTTCTAAATTAAGGTTATACATACAAGAGAGCCATAAGAGTCAGTGACTCATTTATATATATATAGAATTTCTTGCTGTCGCGCCCGTTGTTACTCATAAAAGTGACAAAGATACGAAAATAACTGTAACTTTCTATTTTTTGTGTATTTTTCGATCGTATTACGATAATTGGTTATTATTGACATCCATAAACCAAAATATCTAAACCACATTATAAAAAACTGTTTTCTAAACCATAATTCTTCATTTCATTGAACGCGCCGATAATTTATATAATTAACCCGACGTTCACCATCTATACAATGAGCACATTATAGATATAACAAAATCAGAAAGATACAAAACTGCAGAAAGAAAATTTGATAATGATCAGATTTTATCAAAATCTTATGTTTCGATCTTCGATTTTTTATAGGCAACTGCTTGATAAAAGCTGTTATATCAGTGGCTCAAGCGATGAGAAGTCTATAACAATAACAAGCACGGACCAATTCAATGACAAAGAAATATATAATCAAATCATATCTCAAAACATACGAAAAGCTATATTAACGGTGCCAAAACTTGATAATGTTAAGTCTGCAATTTGGTTCTATATGATTGAAACAGTGGAAATCAGTGTTCCATCGCAAATAATTGTTCCAGAGAATTGTTTTAATGGAGCAAAGAACATTAAAAAGGTTATACTTGCTAGTAACATCCAAAGTATTGGTGAAAATGCCTTCACAAATACAGGATTAACTAATATTAATCTCGATAATGTTAAAAGTATACATAATGGAGCCTTTTCATACTGTTACTATCTAGAACAAGTTGATATAACGAATGTAGAAGAGTTTGGTACTAGTGTTTTCGAATATTCAGGCTTAAAATCTATTCAATTTTCAGATTCATTGACGTTTATTGCTAATCAAGTGTGTTACTCATGCTATTATCTCCAAAAGGTTATTTTTGGACCAAATGTTCAATTTATTGGCACCTCTGCTTTTCATGATTGTATTTCTTTAACTGAGATCGAAATTGACTATGAAATGCTTCACGGCATAGACTCTAGTGCGTTTTATAGGACGTCGCTGACTTATTTCAAATTCGGTAGCAATTTATCGAAATTTGCTTCTTCTGTATTTTATCAAACAATGCTTAAGACAATAGAGTTCGCTCCGCGTGCTGATGGATATTCATTGACTTTAATTGAAACATTCAAATTGTGCCAAAATATCAAAGAATTTACATTCATTGACGGAGTTTTTCCAGGAGACAAAGTATTTTGTGGCTGCTCAAGCTTAGAGTCAGTAAAACTCAACAATCAAATCACAACGATACCAGACGCAGCATTTAGAGATTGTGCAAAATTAAAACAAATTAATCTTGATAATGTGCAAAGCATTGGAAGTATCGCATTCTTCCATTGCTATAACCTAACTGTTGTGAATTTAACAAGCTGTTTGAACTTTGGCACGCTTTGTTTTAGAAATTGTTTTAATTTAGAACCAGTTGGCCTGGAAAATCATAATGAACAGGTAACATTTGTTGAAAATGCTTCTATGGTTGCTCTAAGCTAGTTATTTCTAAAATTCCAAGCAATTACGTTCTCGCATCAGAAACATTCGGAAGATGCGAGGCAATTTCTTCTCTAGAGATATTTTTAACTGATGGACCAGATTATACAAGAGCATTCGTTGGATGTTTTGGTCTAAAGTCAGTAGTTATTGATCAAAATTCAAAACTCACCATAATTCCTGAAGGAATGTTCATGGGATGCAAAAATCTTGAGAGTGTAACGCTAGCTCCAAGTACAACAAGTATCATGACATATGCTTTCTTTGGTTGTAAGATTTCTAGTATTGATCTGAAAAATATTGTTGATCTTGATTTCTGTTGCTTTATGCGTACAAAACTTGAAAGTATTTCGTTGTATCATGACTTTACACCTAATAGACAGTTCGAAAAGTGTTCAAATCTGAAGAAAATCAAATTATCAAATTCAATTTCCAAATTTTCAACTGAAGCATTCAAATACTGCTATAATTTAGAGTTATTCGAGTTAGAGTCTGGTTCTAATTATACATTTAACGACAAATTGCTGATTTTTAAGCCTGAAAATAATTTAATTGCATGTTTAACTGATAGCAAACGTAAATCATTGACAATTCCTTCTGAAGTTGCCAAGATTAAGTCATATGCATTCATGTTGAACACTTTTACCGAAGAAATCGTTGTTGATCATCTTATTATTTTCGATTCTGCTGCATTTGCGAACTTCATTAGCCTTAGAGCATTCACTTACAAGCCTAATACATTGGGATCCATTCCAACAGCAATGTTCCAAAATTGTTTTAATCTAAGAACAATAACAATGGAATCTAGACCTACAGAAGTTACTGGATATGCATTTCAGAACTGTTATAACCTAAAGTCAATAGATTTCTGCGCAAATTGCAGGAATTACGGTGCTTATGCATTCAGCAACTGCACGAATCTAGAAAATGTTAATTTGACAGCTGCAGAAGAAATTGGTTCATATGCTTTTGCCGATTGTGTGTTGATAACCAAATTATCTTTCGGAGATCATTATTTTTCAATTCAACCAGAAGCATTTTCGAATATAAGCATTACAGAGTTAAACTTATCATCACCATATATCACTGTTCAAATGAATGCATTCCAATATTGCTCAAAGCTTAGAAAATTATATCTAAATATGCCTGATGTTGACTTAAACTCGGTTTTCCTGAACTGCTCAATTGAGTATATATATTTGGGCAAAAATGTGAAGTCTTTCACTCATAAAATGTTCGTTGCATTTCAAACAAATAATTGTACTATAGAAGTCTCTCCAGAAAACAAGTTTTATCGAGCAAATGGAAGGACTGTCGTAGATATTGGATATAATAGAATCACAAGCGCTGCTGTCCTTCAAAGTGACAAAGAATATCAAATTCCAACGGATTCTCAACTTTTCGAAGCCGGATTTGTACAACCAAATCAATTCTACTCTAATGGTTATCCAGTTTCGCATGAGCCAACAATGCTAAAAATACCTGAAAACGTTTTAGATATTTTGAATTATACTGATCTTCCGCAAGTATACTCAGTATGCTATGGTGGTGATGAATTCTTCTCAGGTTCATATGGAAGGGATGAAGTCCGTATTTTCACTAAAGAAGATTATCCTTATCCAACATTATTCGAACATGAAGTTGAATTTACAGAATGTACTGGATGGGTACCTCCGTTTATTAATGATCCTACAATTAGTAGTAGCATTGGAGGCAATGTTTTTGGTTTAACAAAGAATGAAATTCTTTTAATCATTATTGTCGTTTTGGTTGGAAGCTGCTTCTTGGCATTCGTCATTTACTTCGTTGTTAAGTATAAGAAAGCTTGCAAGAGGAATCCAAACGATTCGAAATCACAAATCAAGCAGCCGAAATCAGACGAAGAATTTGTTATGGCATAAGTAATGCCATATCTTAGTTTATATTAGTGTAATTTTAGTTTTTTTCATGTTATATAAAATTTTGTTTTAGAATTAAGCATCTTTTCATGTATATCTATACTCACTATAGTCATTAGAATATGTTTATCCATGGAATATGTAGTATTCCCCAATTCAAAATTATAAATTTTCAAATCAATCTTATAAACTTACAAAATTGCTTTTCTTTGTACATTTTATTCATATCTATGACACCAGCACTGACCAATTTGTATGTCAAATTTCTGATTCTTTATTGAAAAAAGAGAAATTAGATTTTGAAAATTGTGAAACAGTGATTTCAAACCCTAAAATTATTACATTTGATAATGCATGAAGCGATGATATGACTTCCAACCGAAATCTGTGGTTTGATATCTGTGAGAAAGTAAAAAATGGAAATAATAATCGAACTTACGATTATTATCAATTCAAAATTTATGCTTGCAGGAATAAAAATAATCCTTTATTATTGTATTATACATTAATCATAAAATTATCTGCGTTCGCGCCAGTAAAATCATTAATTATCATGCATACGATTATTTTAAATACAAATTATATTTTAAAAACAAAAATAATCATATATTTTATATTTATTGTTTTTATTCAATTTTAATTTGCTTTCACGCCCGTATATATTAATTTCGATTATTTTCAATCCAAAAAATTATTTAAAGAGAAAATACATTTTTGGGTTATAATGATTGTTTTTATATACTTTTTAATTGCTTTCACGCCCGTAATAACATGGAAAAAATAATTTTAGATGAATTTACATTATTTTTGATGCATTTTTTATGTTATACTGTGGTGATACAGATATCGATTTTATTAGAATCGAGCAAAATAAATTGACACTTTTTATTCCTCACTTTTCATTTTTTGAGAAATTCATAAGAGTCTAAAAACAACTGAGGAAATCATGAACGAAATAATTTACACTCCATAAAAAAAATTTTTTTAGATGATAAAGTCAGGTTGGGCGACGAAGCAAGGTGGTCTAATCAAGACTTGGAAGAAGCGTTGGTTTGTTCTTGAGAAGGATTACCTCATTTATTTCACGAAAGAACAAGGTGAAGAGCAAGGAAGAATTCCAATCGGTTCAACATGCGTCGTTTCACCAGCCCCTGACTGCAAGAAGCAACCAGCATTCAAAATAGTCACAAGCGAGCGTACATTTTTCATTGTTACAGACACACAAAAAGAATGTTCAGATTGGATTTCGGCAATCGCAAATGCAATCGCACACTCGAGCGCCAATCCAGCGCCTGCTGCACCAGCACCAGGCACAAAGACAGCAGGTGCTGCACCTAAAAAGGCATCAATGGAAGATTTCCAAATTATTGGTGTCCTTGGTCGCGGCACTTACGGCAAGGTCCAACTCGTCAAGCAAAAAGAAACAGGAAAATTATTCGCACTCAAGACTATGAGCAAACGTCTTCTAGCTGAATCAGATCAAATCGAGCAAACAATCGTCGAAAGGGATCTTCTCCTAAAGGTCAGATGCCCATTCCTCGTTTGTGCTCACTATACATTCCAAACAGATGCTAAAGTTTTCATGATCATCGATTACGTTCCCGGAGGAGAATTATTCGGAAGGCTCAAGCAGGAGTCCAGCTTCTCTGAATCACGCACGAGGCTATATGCAGCTGAGATCCTCCTTGGTCTTGGCTACTTACACGAACAAAATTACATTTACCGTGATTTGAAACCTGAAAATATTCTTGTCGACATAGACGGCCACTTGCGCTTGACAGATTTCGGTCTCGCCAAGAAAGCCAGCGACAACGAATCGACAAATTCTTTCTGCGGTACACCAGAATATATCGCTCCAGAAATGATTCAGCGCCTTCCTTACACGAAGGCCGTTGACTGGTGGTCTCTCGGCATCCTTATCTTCGAAATGCTTACTGGTCTCCCACCTTTCTACGATGAAAACGTCAACCAGATGTATCGCTCGATTCTGAGAGACGAAATCACATATCCAAGCCACGTCTCCCTTGCAGCTCGCGATCTTATCAACAAGCTTCTTGATAAGAACCCAGCAACAAGACTTGGCGCAGGACCGAGTGATATGGAAGAAATCAAGGCCCATCCGTTCTTCAAGGATCTTGACTGGGACGATGTCGAAGAAAAGAACATAAAGCCTGAGTGGATTCCAGAAATTAAGGACGCAACAGATACATCCTGCTTCGATGCTGAATTCACACAGGAGCAAGGAGGCGTTTCATTCGAAGATGGAAGTCTTATCGGAAATGATACACAACAGATGTTCACAGGTTTCACTTGCACACAAGAATCCGCTCTCGATGAATTATAACTTTTTTATGATACCTGGATTTTATGAGATTAAATCTATATTTCGATTATTTTATAAAACTACCATCGATTTACTACAGAATTGCCTCTCATTGGCGAAATATTTTTGGAAAATCTTCTTTTTTACCGATTTTCGACATTATATGCTTATATATCACTACTTTTGAACAATACAAAACTGAAAATACCTTACTTTTCAAAAAATTATGCACAGAAAATTCATTACATCCAAATTTCGATGTTTTTCAATAGTATAACAAAATCTTGATGTCCATATTGTTTATTTTAATTTATATTCAACAAATTCGTCCAGAAAACTAGGTGATATCGTGTGTAAAAATAAAATGAATTTTGATTAAAATACAAACATATAATTTTAGATTCCAAATTGAGCTCTACGCGCGCCCATATGGACTTGGTGACTGATTGCTGCCAAATCTTTCCTTATTTTACTATTTTCATTCCGAACTTCTTCTAAATTTTTTTCCTGCTTTTGGAGTTCAAGCTTGAGAATGCTGCGTTTCGCTTCTAATTCTTCCTTCCTTTTCTGCTCTTCTTCGAGCATCTGATAATCTTCTTCATTGCTGTTTTGAGTCGGCATCATATCTATTTCCTTCATTGTTTCGTGGAGCTGCTGCTCGTTGCTCTGCTCGAGGCTGTGGGCTGCCTTTCTCAGAATTTGCATTCTTTTCTCTGTTTCCGATAGATGTCCGCTGAGCATTAAAATCTTATGATTATGTTGCTGAGCTAAAGTGTGTAATTCTTTCTCGTACTGTTTATCAATATGTTGTAGAGACATTTTTCGGTCATTGAGGGCTGTTATATGCTCTTTTTCCATATCTTCTATTTGAGATACGCATTCTTGAAGTTTTTGTCGCGATATCATCAAGTTATTGGCTCTTTCTGAATTGCATCTTTGAGCATATGATCTGAGCTGTAATATTATACTGTTATTGACCGTGTCGCAGTGTTCTTGTGTTTCAATTTGAACTGCATCTTTTTTACATCTGTATTTTTTAGATAAATTTGTTGCATTGATATCTACTGTGTTTCTAAGCATCTCTATTTCTTTCTCAACTGCCTGGAATGAGCGTTCAAGCTTTCCATCAATCGAATTAGAAATTGTTTCAAGTTTGAAGCCAAATTCATCTTGTACTCTGTTTATTTCTTTCTCTTGTTCCTTTCTTAACTGCTGAATGAATAAATGATGATTTAAAGTCATTTGTGAAAGGCGAAGCTGATGATCTACTTGTGATCTTCGCCTTTCTCCATCCTTAATTTGCGATATTGCGTCTATTTTGTATTGTAATTTCTCTAATTCTTTTTCTTTTCTAACAATTTCAGATTTATATTGGTTTAATACCTCTGAAAATCGCTCAATTTCGTCATCCGCGATACTGATCTCTTGCTGGATGCGAAATTGGATGTTTTTAACTTGTCTTTCCAGTGCAAACGGCGCACTTTTGCTCATTGTTGCCGTTTAAAAATAGAAAATCTAGAAAATATTCAATAAATCATCATAAGAATTCTAGTATTTATCTTAATAAATCTAGATTTGATTAAATCATTCACTATTTCTTTGATTTTGATTCCATTATTATCATTTGAAAATAATTGCTCCTGTGATAAAATGCTTCAATGAGATATGAACTCTTATTTTATATATCTTAAATATATAGATTATATTCACATATTTAAACTATTTATCGAAAGAAATCTTGATTTTTCAAGGAATATTATTCATATTGGCTATTAAACCCCAATCAATGAAGCTGAAGCTTGGTATCAATGTAATACTTCTTGATCACTCAAAATCAAGGGAAACATTCAATGATTTGCAGAATTTCAATTAACACTATAATAATCCACTTTTCATTAATATATTCACGGTCAAAAACGTCTAGAAAACGTGATTTATTAAAAAAAACAAGTTTTGTAATATTTTGACAAAACAAATCATAATTTGACGTGTAACTCATACAAAATTCAACTAAATATGACAACTTGTCATGTAAAATGAATACATTACTTCTTGTTATATTGTTTAATACTGAGGTCATGATATTGAAGAGAACTTAATATTTTGGGATTATAAATAGTCTGTATCTTAAAAATGTCGATAAATATTTATTTGAATATAGATTGATAAGAAATTTATGGACTATGTATCATGAAAACATCAGAGAAGCCTTTTTTGTGGTCATTTATCGCATAAAAATTAATCAAAAAGTCATAAACTATGAAGGTCGGTCGGAAGATTAATCACACCCGATTCGTACCAATATTTTTTGATAGGACAACAATAGATTTTTCGAATGTAAATATAGAGGAAATCGCTAACAAGCTTCGCGACAGCGAATCAGCGCCGTATTTGATACTTTTTTCTCATGAATTTATTAATTTTCCTCCTCTAAGCGAACTAATCATCGAAAAACGCAATTTTATCATCCCAAGTCACGAATTTATAACAGAAAATATATTTTTGCAATTTAAATCTTTGATTGCATCAATTTACGCGCAAAGCTATGAATCAAAAACGAATTCATTGATAGGAATCGCGTCTGTTGGATCATACAATCTGCTCGGATATTTCATCGTTCGATGGATCATTGAAGAAAAAATGTTTTCATTTGATTTTGCTCATAATTTGTTTACGGAATCAGAAATGCGCCCAATATCGAATGATGACTTCATAAAGACACTAACTAATATATCAAATTCAAGACAAACTGTTGATCCTCAAGAAAAGAAATTCGAAAAAATAGAAACAGATTATATAGGCTTATTGAAGCTTTTAGAAACAAGCAATGAGCATGCTCCAGTGCAACCGACACCAGTTGCTCAAATTAACAAACCAATAACAAATTTTCAATTTATTTTGCGAGAAATGAATATTAAGCTTAAAATATTGCAAAAGAATGTCCCAAAGTTTGGACAAAGTATATTAGTGAGAAATATTTTATCATATTTCACTCATAAACCAGATAATATCGTGGTCACGATTAATCCTGAAGGAATGCATGGATTTTTGTATGCAAAAACAGAAGAAAAAGTCATATTATGTGATAATGGGCTAGTTTTATCAACATATCTTCATTTTCCACAACCAAATAATCCAAATCAGCAATTAAAAACGACAATATTTGAAGGATACTTTATTAACAATCCAGAAACATTCATAGTATGTGACACACTATTATTCAATGGTGAAAATGTTAGAGACGAGCATTATGACGTGCGAATTGGATATTTAACAGAATATTTGTTTGAAGAGCGCGCAAAATATCCACAGATATTGCAGAATGAATCAATAAAACTAATGGTGCGGCCATTTTTCCCATTTAAATCAATAAATCAACTGCTAAAAAAGATCGATAGCATTGTTCCATACAAAGTTGATGGCGTATCTATTGGCCCGCTGAACGCGTCATGGTCACAAGATAAGAAGGAAACAGGCTGGTACCAATGGAAGATAAATTTACCAAAGCCCACAGTGATTTTATCATTAAACTACGCAAATAATGAACTGTGTGGAATGATGTCTATGCATGGAGGACTTGCGAAAGCGCTGTCTCTTGGAATAATAGATAAAAGCAGTGTCCAACTTGATGGAGCTGTCGCGCAAATTGCTTTTGATGCAACAAGCAATAAATTTGTTTTAAATCAAATACCATCAGACGAAAGTGTTTGGTCATTTGAGAAATTTGAAGAAGCATTTCCAGTCGATGAGGCTCCAATCCCATACGAAGTATTTGTTCAGCTGACAGATGGAGTTTATTAGATGTATATGTATTTTTTATTTGTTTGTTTTTAAAATTTTTATAATGTTTTTTAATTTTTCAAGAAACAGCACAAATTGATGTGAGTTTTATAACTTTTTCTATAATTCGACAACTAAAAGATATGATGAACAATATATTTATAGCTGATGATGATGAATAAGCATCTTGCACATTTGATAATATAACTCCAATATGATAAAATATCATCGTAGAATATTTTTGACAATATTTTTGGCACTTTACATTATATTTGACAACATTTTTGTCATTTTTCACAATTTTTTTAATTTTTGACGATACTTTTGACACTTTACAAAATAACTGTCATTTTGGTTTATTTTGGATATTTGACGAATTTTGACACTTTACATAATATTTGTCATTTTACAATATTTTTTGTCGTTTTGATGTATTTTTGACATTTTACAACATATTTGACACTTTACGAGGTGTCAATTTTTGAAATAACAACGATAATTGTCACTTTTCGATAAAAACACACAATGAACTCTACATTTTCGATTTCTTCACCTATACGTCATTCAGCGAGTGAAGCTCATCAGTCTCCGACGGTTAAAGCCAGAACGATGAGTGGCACAATGACTTACACGCTTAAACAGCATCCAACGACTACATTTATACTTCCACTTAAAGATACATATAAAAATCTTGCGAAACTGATACATCAGTACTCAGTCGAATGTTATTTGTCGGAAACTATGCCAGAAATGGCTACACAGTTCGTTTTAGTCTCAAAATCTTTTGAGCACTTTATGGAACTCGCGAACCAGTTCTATCAAGGCGTAAATTTATCACCTAGAGGAAGAACGTCGCTAAGAACTTCCGCTCTTCAAGTCGCAGCTCGAGCTCTAATCGAGAACTGGATGGAATTCATAGACATTATGAACGATGTGTTTCATCATGGATTATCTTTCTTCTACCAACTGATTCCTAGGTACTTTGCAGCTGTCAATGAAGACTTAAACATTACATTAGAATCATTCAAATCTTATTCTTACAAAACAGACGTTCCTGCCGGTGCAATTAGGAGACTGAAGGATGAGGTATACAACCTACAAGATGTTGGCGCCTACATTTGCAAACAGTGCCAGCCAAAATATTGTCCGAATTTGGAAGACGGTGAGTTCCTCAAAACAGCGAAGAAGTTCATAGATAGAATATTTAAGTTCTTCTCTGTCACATTGCCTAAGCAAACAATCACATCTGGGCAAGTTTTCAAGTGCCGCTCCAGAATTAATGCAAGCTGCGGCGAGTTAGAGGCTGTGATTAAAGGAGCAATGAAATTCAAGGACTTATCCGAAGAAGTTAAAGCCCAGATTATAGAAGTTAACAAAGGAATGGATTTGATCCTCACGCAGATGGAATTTCCTTTTGGTCTGCAACTTGATGTTATATTCGATGAAGGATATGAGGAGCCCGTTGACAGAGATGTATCAAATGATGTTGCTAAAGAAAAAATCGATGCACTTAAGCATCAAATTAGAGAAGCAAGCAACGCAATTGATAATGCTCAGATCTTGTTGAATCAATAACTTATCATGTTTGTAATTTAAAAATATTTGTGTATATATTCTCTAAGATCATCTATGTTTTTTTGTTTTATTCAAAAGAGGATGTTCGAATTGGCCGTTTAGTGTTGATTTTGGATGTACATTCGCTAAAAAAATTGCAATAAGTAGAAAAATATTGTTACACTATGATATATCCTGTAAAGCCTCTAGAATTTGTTACAAGCTTTAATACTAATAACTAATGATGACAGTTTGGAGAGTATAATCATAAGTATATTACGACACTGATTAATTTTGGAGTCAATCAACAGAAAAGAAATAGCAATGGAAGAATTGCATCTAATTATATTCATTTTGGGTAAACACCATTGATATATATGCAACCAAAATGAACAAAATTAGATCTGATTTGAAGCTGATCGAAATGGGAATAAATACGGATAAATTTGGCAAAACTCCATTAATGTATGCTGCTATTTAGACACAATATTATTACCATCAAAAACTTGATTTGATGCATAAGATATGAATGGAGAAACCATATTGGCTGTGAGTAAAAAGTATTAGAGATGCAGATAATGAACCGTAGAATTGCATATCGTTGAAAAATTATGACGATAGCTCAGCTTAATTATAATTTAAACCATTCTTTTTTTCTCATGAAATAACAGGTAAACAAAACTAAATTAACATTATTTTTTCAGAGAAAAGACTGTAAAACCATAATTTCACCAGATTATTGATATCTTTGCATGTTTTTTGAAGATCTCCCTGTGCAAATGTGGGGAAAATTATCGATTTTATTGCTGCATTCAAATTTCCATTTTATTGAGCATTATCATTAATAATTATCATCCACTATCAATGCGATTTAGAATTAACATGTTTTTGATGACTGTGCATAAAAAGTTTATTTCAAAATCGAAGGTTGTTCGACTTAAAATTATTTATAATATCATGAGATATTATATATGATATCATTAAATAGAATTTCATCGGTGATTTGAAGACAAAAAAAATCTTATTGAAATTTTTTGATTTAATTAATATAAAATGATCAATATCATGATTAATTTCAAATAACTTAAGGATAATTTTTAAATTCAAAATTTCGTTATTCAACCTTTGTTAAAATTTTTGATGTATATATGATAACATATAATTTGTATTCGGTGACAAAATTTATCAGTATAGAATTGAATTTTAAAACCACGTGGAAATGATTGCTTATGTGTTATGCATAATGATTTTTAGGAGCAATTTTCCAGCTTTTGTGAGAGATAAGTTTTTTTCATAGAGTCATTGAAACTTCAAAATAAAACATTATGGAAGCATCAACAGAAGATACATTCATTGTGCCAAGAGTCATTGGCAAGTATAAAGTCATTAGGAACATAGGAAATGGAGGATTTGCTAAAGTTGTCCTAGCATCAGATTCAAAAACAGAAAAATTATACGCGATCAAGGTAGTTTCAAGGGACCAAATTGTTAAGCTAGGATTACTTAATTATTTAGAAAACGAACTTCGCCTTTCTGCAAGATTTGATCACCCGAATATTGTTAAAATTTACGATATCATATATTTGAAAGATGTTATCTGCATTGTTATGGAATTTCTTTCCAATGGTGATCTCCAGACACTAATAGCAAGTGGTTTTACGTTTTCATATCCTGAACAAGTCAGAATCATGAAAGAATTACTTTCTGGTCTATCATATCTGCATAAACGAGGAATTTCTCATCGAGACATTAAACCAGAAAACGTATTATTCGATCAAGATTTTCATCCAAAATTAATTGATTTTGGCCTTTCAAGGGAAAATTCTTCAAGTATGAAGACATGCTGTGGTACTATTTTATACATGGCTCCGGAGATTATTTGTCCAAATTCAGGTTATGATGGAATGAAGTCTGATATTTGGTCATTTGCAGTTACATTCCATCTCCTATGTAACAAAAATTACCCATGGGACAAGCACAGTGAGATTCAGTTGATGAAAGATGTCAAAAGCAATTCACTTCAACTTAGGATTCTTTCTAATGGTATTATTGGAAAGATATTATCTATGTGCCTGAATTTTGACCCTTCTGAAAGACCAACGGCTCAAAAATTAATTGAAATTATTGAAGATTATCAGGAACAGTTGACAAAATTCATAGGAGGTAATTTTCCACGCAAAACATGTGATGGATCGTCTTTACCTAGGTTGAATATTAAGAATCCATTCAATCTTTTAGCTGCATCAAGGAATTCAAGACTGTTCGCTTCGAATATCGCTTGGAAGATCAATAGTTTATCCAATATCACATTTGCAACTGTTTAACTTGTTATTTTGTTTTGAATTTATAAAATGTTTAGAAATATTATCGAAACCAATGTGTTTTAATTATATAATACGATATTTTATGTCATAATCTTATCATATATATGTTTAAATTTGTCATCATAGCAAAATATTATTGATTCAAAAATTTCTGTAAAATTCCATAGATTTTAACAGAAATATAAATTATTTATGTAATAATAAGCATATACTAACTATTTTACAGCTCATCGATGATGACTGGTTGAACTTCTGTTGTTTCTTCTTCGTTTTGGCTCTCTTCGAATTCATCAAGACTATCATCCGACATTATCATGACTTCCTTCAGTGGAACATCATCAGCGAGGTGTCTGCCACAACATAAATAAAAGAAAAGAGAGATGAGGCTCAAAACTATCAGCGAAACAGTTGGAATGGCTATTTTACTTGCCTGATTGAAATTAATGGGAACTACAGGCTCACCTGCGGCACTGCTGCCAAATACAAGCAACAATGATATCATTTTTTAACAGCATTCAAAAATCAACGGTTTTGGCACTTTTGGAAAACGAAATTCTAAAAATCATTGTTATAATCTTATAAATATTTTTTATTAATCCAAAATGTGTCACTTTTTGTCGAAATTATCCAATTTTGTCACTTTTTTGAAAATCCAGAATTATTAGATGCACGAATTTACGAATGAAATAAAAATAGGTATAAAAATTAGGACCCCCTCCACCTTTTCAAATCGGCTCGAAACCATGAACATAGGGATACATGGTCTCTAACAGTAACTTTCCTCGCTTTACAGCTTTAATATTGACTTCACAATATGGCCATTATGATTTTTAAAATATAGTCGAATGATATTGTTGCCAATCAGAAAATATATTTCAAATAATCATACGCATTATATCAGTTCTCTGAATTGGCTACAAACACAAAATATTCATATTATGGTGTAAAAAATAGTTGAATAAAATACAAATTAAAATCTTTATTTTTCTCTCTATTATGTTATATTCTTTCTGAACTTGTCAATGTTGAATTCGTTTCCGGCTAAAATTTGCGAAACAGTTTCAAGGTTGACATTTCTGGCAACATTTAACAGTTCGTTCAGCAAATCATGCCCAATTAAATTAATAATGAATTGCGATGACCCAAATACTGCAACAGCCGCTTTAACCATCACATCGCTGTCAATTCCAGCGAGTTTAGGTGCTGCCAGCGCATAAAAGGCGACGTCTTCTTCGTCGCACGGCGGGGGCATCTTCTTGAATGCAGCGTCCAAAATTGATGAATCAAAATTCACACCATTTGCTGTTAGACATATTACAGCGAGTGCAGCATTAGATGACACCATGTTAGATGAACTTGTGATATTCTCTGATATCTGCTGAGCGAAAAACTCCAAACTTTCGCCAAAAACTGACAAATTCCCACTAACAATTGAACTGGTAATTGCAATGATTGCAAATATGTTTCCTTTCATTTCGTTTGTTATTGCTCTGGCATTCTCCATTGTCTGCCTCAGCCTGCCTATAACTTCGCCGCAGAGTTCGCCTAATGTATCATGGAAGACGAAAATCAGCCTCGACAAACATAGCAAGGACAAAATTTTCGTTGAATCATGTTGTGTCGACGAAATTTCGATCAGCGGCTGAATGAACTGGCTGCAGTCTGACCTCTGCGCAAGTCCACCGAGAATGAAGCACTTCACGAAATAGAAGAATGATGAAGAAATTTCTCTTTCTATAAAATTCTTCTCGTCCAAGTAGTTCTCGTTTTGTCCAGATAAAATTTCTAAAATAAAATCATGCAATCTTCCAACAACTTCGTCGCTGACGTTTGCACCGCAATTTGCAATGACAAATGCAAGAGAGGACAGCAGAGAATTGACTAGATCGATATCAGACGATGTTCCCATAGTAGCGTAAATACTTGAAATGATATTCTCAGGATTGTACCTTAAAACGACTAAACCTTGTATAATGTCTCTTACTGAGTCTGCTGCAAAGCTGACTTTTTGCTCACTTTCGTCCGTCAGCCAGTTGCAGATGAAATTAACAACAGATTCAACGAAATTCTGGAGTTGAACTGGGCAAACTGAAATCATTGATGATAGGCAGGCTAATATACATCCCTGCACTACAATAGAGTTCTCCTCGTTCTCCATTGCCTTTTCGTCATCTGTTAATAATGTATTTCCACTGATATCATTGACTAAGAATGGATAAAGGCTCTCAAACAGCTGTGGAATGAATGGTTCTAGTGTTGTTGGCATGACAATTGCGATGTTTCTAAGAGATTCTGCAATTGATCTTGTAGTTTCGATGTTTTCTGGTGTAATGAAGCCAGCCATGGACTCAAGGAATGCTGGAAGGTCTGGATTGGCGAGTTGTGGTGCCATCTTGCATAAATAACTGAAGCATTCGAAACAAACTCCTTTAAAATCGCTCTCTTTGATCAAAGCGACGAGAACATCCCTTATATCCACATAAAAGGCCGATCCATCACCAGAGAAGTGAGAAATTACCTGTGTTATGCATCCAATTAAGTCAGATAAATCATCTCCATTCTGAAAACCTTCTTGAATCAGTTGTACGAGTGCTGAAAGTACCTGTGATGCATCAGAGACACCGATTTCCGAGTTCTGGAGGATTTTCTGCAGCGATTTCAGTGATTCTTCGTTTTCATGCAATTGAATTAAAATTTCTGTAATGGAATCAATGAGATCTGTGAAGAATCCTGGCGACATCTCCGATATCTGCGCCATAGAAAGACACGTGGCACTGATTAAAACGTCGTCTTCCGAGCTTAAACATTTAATAAAAACATCATTGATTATATCTTGCGCGAAATCGTTCAATCCGACATTTGCACCTTCAGAAAGATAGCCAAACATCTGAACTAAGACTTGGATCAAGATAATATCAGGAGAATCTTCCTCGAGGTTTGTTTGAGCTGCAGCTAGGATTTCTGATATGAGAATAGGCGCGATATCTTCATCCGATGCAAGAATAGTGTATAAAACGTCTGTAAAGTGAGGTTCGAAATTTTCTCGCCCTTCTTGCATGCATTGTGCTACTGTTAAGTTGATTGTTGCTGGAATCAACTCTTCTATGAATGGTTCGCACATCTTAGGATTCTGATTTAAGACTGTATTTAAGATTCCCAAACAATCTAAGCGAATCTTCCAAGATAATTCCTCATTGAAGAATGATTCGTATATAATATGGTAAATCTGCTTGAATGATGGCTCTAAAACTTCAAATCCTGAATCTGATCTGATCATATAAGAAATTGTTTCTGTAACTTGTGATCTTTCGTCATCTGATGCACCCCCAAGAATTGCACGGTGGAATTCAGCCTGCAAAGCAGCATGAAATTCGCCATTTTCCTTGAAAATATCGATATTGCATTGTCTTTCGAGTAAACTTAAAAATAAGCCTAAACCGAGAATTCTCACGTTAGGTCTATCTTCAATTTGCAGTGATGCTGTGATTGCTTGAAGTAATCCTGGAATAAATTGCGACATATGTTCTGCACTCATTTCTTTGTTGATATTGGACCAAAGAAGTAAGCCTGTTTGTATTTGTAAGGGATCTTGGATGAAAGCAGCAGCAACATCGATTAATTCTGGAAATCCTGGTGAAGGAATGAGTTTAGAGAGAAGCATTGTAGAAATATAGATATACCATTTCTTTGATTCCTCAGACACCTCACTTTGAAGGCCCTGAATCGTCATCATTTTCAAATAATTTATTAATTCGTCCGGAATTTCTTTATTTTCGCTGAAAAGCGCGCGGATGATGTTTTTGATGCCTATGACTGAGATTTTTTGAACAAAAATGCTTTCGCTTTGTTGATTTAATTCGAACAACTCTTTGATAGTCTCTGGGTTCGAATAAAGCTCTAAAAGAGTAGCTGTGACATCATTTACACCTTCGGCACCGGTTTCAAGAAGCCTGTAGCAATGAAGAAGGACTTCTTTAGTTGATGTCATTGATAAATCTAAGACACTTCGAAGAGTTTATGAAAAGTGAGAAATTTTGGATTATCTAATGATTAAATTTCATTATTTAATATATAATAAAATATTTTATACATTTTCCTATTATTATGTAATAATTACAATCCATTTTATTTATTATATATTATTTTTCTTTATGTAAGATTTTGCCGTGAAATAAGGTTAAAATAAGAAAAACACAAAAAGTCAAAAGCGTTAGAAATCCTAAATATAAGCTAAACACAACTAATTATAATGAAATTTCATAAAATCTTACCACAATTTTGAAAATTTAAGATATTATTATTTTTTGGTCAAAATTGATGTAAAAATTGCTGCAATATAATCTAAATATTGAGATTTTGTCTTAATTTTGAGATATTATTCGAATTTTTTTTTTTTTTTTTTTTTCTGTAAAAATGAAATTATGCGAAACTATGAGGTATATAGCTAATATGGAAATGTCCAAATATATATATCGTTTTATTTTTCGTTAAACTTCAAGTTAACACATTGATGGATGAAAATTTGGTTGAAAATAAGAAATATTAGAAATAATAAGTTACCTATGTATTGTGATCTCGTGTACGAGCATAAAAAAATAATTAGATGACGAAATCTTGCCAATTGGTCTATTTGGACCTTTAAATGAAAAAAACTGGCTCAAAATGAAATTCTTGTGGGCAGGAACTACCATTCATTCTGTCTAAATTAAATGAATAACCACTATAGCCTAATGTTAGATATGTATATGAATTACTTTCAAATAAGCAGCAATTAATCACTGTAATATCTCCGCCATATTGCGCATAAAACAAAACTTTTGCTGTATTGTTTAAAATATTACAGTTCTCTACGAAAAAATTGGCACCTTCTGAAGTTATCAAATATCCTACAGAATTTCGAATGTAGTTGCATTTGATGGTCTTCAAACCAGAATCAAAACGACTAAAAGCATATGAATGGTAATCTGCTGTTTGATTATATAAATTTGATAATTGAACGAATGATTTTGAGCTTGATTTAAAATATATAACACCTGTATTTTTTCCTTTGCAATCTGAAATATTTGTGTCTGATATCTTTTGACATACGGATTCAAAATGGGAAGTATAAGTTCCTTTCTTTTCAGTACTGCATGAAAATAAACTCGAATTATTTAATGAACTTTTGGGATTTTTAGTGACTGTATATGAAAAATGACCAAGGCTATCATTACAACTGCAATAAATTCCATTGACTCGAGAGAAAACAATTTCTCCGGTATCACCAAAATAAACAGCGCCGCCATAGTCATTACTTGTATCATAAGAAAATGAGCAGCATTCAATAAAAAGTCTGCTGTTTGTGTCTGTTGTATTAAAATAAATAGCACGCGACGAGAAGTTGCATAAAATTGAATCTGAGACATTATATTGTCCTTCTATGTAAGTACTTGGCTCATTCTTCCTTTCACAATCTGATATTTCGTTTATTTCTGGCATAATATGAAGTTTGAAGCATTATTTTGGTTTTCTGTGAAAGTTTCTGGCTCTTTCTTGATTTTTCAATCTGATATATTTCATTTATGGGATAATGATTTTCATGACTAATTCTTTCCAAGGATTCGCTTTTATGGAGAAAAAGATTTAACACTGCATTTGCATGGGAAACTTGTAAAACATGTTGTAGTTCGGTCTAAATGTATTTTTAGCGTAAAGCTAGAATATTCATTTTATCTGGTCCATATAGAAGTTATTAAAGATTTCAAAAAAATATTTGACACATTTTGCTGTTTGAACAATGCTAAAAACATAATAAAATGTAATTACATATTGAAATGGTTGTTATTCCTTTCAGAGTGAATCCAAAATTGAATAAAACTGTCACAATTATTTTCAGAGGATAAACAAAAAATAAAAATAAGATTTTGCTTTTTTGGTATTTTCCCATATATAATGCTTAACTTTAACATACATATTTCATTTAAAAAATATAGGGTATCCAAAGACAGAGTACCATCTCCCAATAGGAAGATTAAATAAAAATTCTGTTCACATAGATGATATTTTGTTATAGGAGTATACATCCATTATTTTATTATCTAATATCCAAAATTCAGTATGATAAGTTGAAATTAGTATTTCAGTGAAAATTTAATCAGAATTTTTTGATCTGGTCCTGCGCAGACCTACACTTAACACTTATGAGCCATTTTTTGATATGAACTTACCTAATGAAGTCCAGTAATTGACTTCATACCTAAAATCAAAAAAAAAAAAAAAATCGATTGCTTAAGAATTATCAATGAATTTTTTCAAGAAAAACCGAGATTTTAGAAACATCTGTGCAAACCTTCACCCTATGTTTAGAATTTGCTCTATGTAGACCAATCTAAGTTTACTCACGAGGCAACATCATGGAGTAAAGAAAACGACTTTTCGACTGTCCCATTTGAAATTGGCTGATGACTCATATGTTTTTTCACATTTTTTAGTGTAGCAACCTTGTTTAGCCAAACTTCCGTGAGAACCGTCTGAGGATTCTGGTTAGTTCTTAATGCAAACAGCACTTGGTATTGAAGAAGATTGTAATTGTTCCAGGAGCCTGTTACCTCTTTTCATCGTGAAAGAGCAGTCTCAACATGAAATAATTCGTCCGAATTTCTTAATTTTCGCTGAAAAGTTCTGGAATGATGTTTTTTTATTTTTTTTTTTTTTTTTTTTTTTTTTTTGATGCTTATGACTTTTTGAACAAATGTGAACAGTGTAAAACTAGAATTTTTATTCTTTCTGTCTTATATAGAAGTCATGAAAGATGTTATAACTAGATAAAAAATGAATGATATAATAATCTGACACTGATTTTTGACAATGTAAAGTAATAAAGTCAGATGCAAGTTTCATTTTAAAAATACTACCAAAAATGCAAATATAGCAGGTTAAATAAATTGTGATTCAGAAACGAGGTTCGATTGACAAGATTCTATCGAATTTAGTTAATTATTAAAATTGATGTTATAATTATTGGTTAATATATTAGCTATAATATATGCTTGAATGGTTTTGAAGTTTGAAATTCGAAATTTAGAATTTCATATATAAACAACAATTTTAAATTATACGAAGGAACCATAATTCACGTTTTTGTTCTGTTACATCTGCAAGAGTTTTCTCTGGGTCTTTTTCGTTTCCTAAGCGGTCGATTAAAACAAAACTTCCAAGTTTTACTTGATCTTTGATAACAGAATCATTAGAAGCAGCCCATATATAAACCAGCTCTGTTTTTTCTTCGCGCGCGAAATTTCTTGTAATCCTTACACCATTGTGTAAAATAACGGCAATACGCACGCCACCATTTGGTTGTTTTGGTAGGTTGCTGGATAGTAAGTGAATTGTATCTGAATAACGCTTATCTTCATTGATCGCTAAAGATTTAACCAATTTCTGTCTATTTTTCGAAAATTGTTGTGGTGATCGCATATTTCTTTCTTCCATGATTTCGTTATCACTTTTAACTTTCATTATTTCGCGATTGATAAATACTTCAGGTGGAATATTTGGATAAACTTGCGAAGTCAAACCACCAGAAGACTGATATGCGGCAAGTGTTGCAGATTTTGTATCGCATTTCTGCTTTATCTCTTCGAAAGATTTACCATAACTTTCTCCAAACACGACAACCATATTTTTAAACTCTTCGTTGCTCATACTGTTGATTTCTGATTCTGGAATGCCTCCATTCTTTAAAATAGTCACAAGTTGTGGTGTTTTAATAGTCATAATTGGATTATTATATTTTGCCTTCAAATTAATTTGACATGTAAAATAACTTTATTGTCAATATGACTAACAACATATTGATCTTGATTAAATAATTATATGCTTTCTTTTACTAATTGAAATTTTGTTAAATTGGCTTGAAATGAAGACATTTTATATCTCAAAAATCTTCAAAATGCTTTTTCATTGCTTTCTCTGATGATATGTTTATATATACTATGTATTATATACTTTTGCATCTTTAAGAACCTGTAAAAACGAATAAATTTCAAGAATCATGCGATGTCTAATGTTAAACTGTTAATAATCCAATACAAACCACGAAACAATGGAGATCATGATTAGTAATCAATATATATAGTAGAATAAATACTAAACATTATTATGGTCCTCCAGGACAATTTTCAGATTCAACGAAAATCAACAATAATGGTGGTATATTGGATTAGAAATAGAGCGTATGTTGATCCTATAACGACGTTCGCCAAAGCCCATTAGAAATCCGAAATGAACAGATTATTCGTTAAAATATCAAAGATAATTTACTAAAAATAGAATATTCGTTGTTTACACATGTTTATAAACACGTTTAAGATAAAATTAAGATTAGTCCCATAAAAAATCGTTACCTGCCAATCCTTCAAAACTGCGCCATCGGAAACATTTGGTCTACTCACTCCATAAAGCGTGTTTCTCTAATTATTTGTTTTTCATTTTGAGTACTGTTGTAGAAAAATTAACGCTGGGGTTTCTTTCAAATTGCGAAATAAAATTTCGAACGATAGAGCTGTTACTCTTGATATGTCTCTATAGAGGGATAATGGAGAGATTTTCCATAAGTGTCAAACTTTTGATAAAAAGCAATTTATGGATAAATATTGAACTTTCAACATTTAAAAAAGGTGTGGATGGAATGGCAAGATGGGAATCAATTATTCATATGATATGCCATATTGAGGAACAAAAATTCTATCAAAAATCAATGAAAATCACCAAAAAAATATCAAATTCGCGAAAAACTGCAAAATGAAGCGACAAATACGTATGAAATGATAAGGAAATCATTATAGAATATCAAATTCGACATCATTTGCGCTATTAAAAAAAAATCTTCAATGTCAATTGAACTCCTAAAAACGACGAGAATGAATCATATATCACAGCGAGAATTGATTTTATTATTACTCGACGTGAAAAATATTTTTTTTGACATTGTTGGGTCAAGCAATGAATTTTTAATATAATCTAATTATCCGTATATAGGTCTATCATTATGCAATTAATATTGAATTTAAATTCAATATTTTAATGAAAATTTTCCATTTTGAATAATATTTTTGAATTGATCAAAATAATAATATCTGAATAAACTTACATTAGCTATATATGCTATTAATAATTAGCTTATGCAGATTATGGTTTTAAATTGTGATTTTTTCTATGACTATGCTGTAATTCTAATTAAATATCACATTAGAATATGTTATCATGATCCAACAACGTTGAATTCAAAACCATAAGAATATTTACTTCATGATTGGTTTATTTTAATGAGAATCATGAGATATGCAATATATGAGGGACAATCTTTCAATTTGTATTATTTTATATATAAAATAATGAAACAAAACATAACTGAAATTCATCTCAAATAAGTAATCAAATAAATTGACAAAATTTAATTAATTTCTTAGGAAAACATAAACTTGTTCTCAAAAAATATTGAAAGAGTTCTCAATTACAAATCACCCGCCTCATATAGTGTTAATGAATTCAGATAGCGATTCGCCAGCAGCTAACCACAAAACCCCGAGGCAGAAGTTTACACCGGATGAAGATGCTAGATTGATTGAACTGGTAAATATCCATGGAAATCACAGCTGGAAGAAGATAGCAGCCATAATGAAAACCAGGAGTACGCGCCAATGCCGCGAAAGGTACATCAATTATTTATCCCCCAATTTGACTAACGGGCCATGGTCAGCACAGGAAGATAAATTCTTAATAGAGAAGGTAAAAGAAATGGGTCCTAGATGGTCCAAGATAGTCAGATTCTTTCCTACTAGGTCTGATGTGAACATTAAGAATCGTTACGCACTCTTTGCTTCTAAAGGCAAAGCGCCGCCGTTGAAATCTAGACCAAGAGAAGCTCAAAAGCAAAAATCGGAAAACAAAAAGACATCAGTGCCCAAGGTTATCTCTGTTGAAGATATATTTAAGGATGTAACTAGTGAAATGGAATCATTATGGGATCAAAAAATTTCAAATGGCGAATCTCTCCTTTCCGGCTGGGAAGAAAGCTTGGACTATCATGTTTTATAAATTTTTTCATGCTTTTTTTTATTGCTATTTTTATGAACAAAAAAATTACCCTTTTACTATTCAAAAAATTCCCTTCGTCTCAATAATTTGATATGCTCTCAAATGATTTTTATTTTAATAGAAAAATATTAATATATACACTGTAATAAAGATAATATAAGCCAGTTATGTGAAGTATTCAAATGTTTTGAATTCAAAAATTAAATCCAATTATTTTGCTATATTTTATTGTAACATATTGTCATATTGTGTTCTCGTCTGTCAAAAATAAATTTACTTTTTCCATAAAAATATCTGTTATCATACAACAATACTGTGACAATGGACTTGCATAAATGCATTTCAAACATTTCTTTACCTTTTCAATTTTTGATTGAATATTTTCCGTCATTGATCGGAACCATCTTTCATTCTATTTCGCTATTTTTGTATTCAATATTTTTGTCGTAAACGTCAACGTAATCCCGTGAGATGAACGATTTTAAACACCAGGCTAGCGTTAATATTGTCATAGGGTTATGTCTTCTGGAATATCCAGGAGATCAGAAAATAAATGAATTCATTCATGAAAAGATAATGATGCTGAATAGTATTGATAGTATCCTTAAGTGTTTATATGTCAAAAAATGGAATGAGATAAGTTTTACGTCAATTCGCTTCATTGATTGCCATTTGATAAGAAAGAGTTTGCTATTTCTAGGTTTGAATATTATAAAACTGATTGATAAATTTGATCAAAACATATTTTTTGAG
Source organism: Trichomonas gallinae (assembly GCA_008369845.1). Classification (NCBI taxonomy): domain Eukaryota; phylum Parabasalia; order Trichomonadida; family Trichomonadidae; genus Trichomonas; species Trichomonas gallinae. The sequence continues at coordinate 73,852 of MRSU01006864.1, forward strand.
AGATCATAACCAAATGATAGAATTTTTTATCTTCAATAATGTCGCCAAATTCGGTTACGCATTTAACTAGAATAATGCAGTCCTTTAGATTGGGAATAAGTATAATGTGCTTTTAAATCATGATATTGTAAAATTAAATCATATTTTATAGGAATATTTTTCAATTCAATTATGGTTTGTTCATTAAGTATGGATTATAATAAGGCAAAGTTACTCTATAGATGACTGTTTAATTAATCTATATATCTACTTTGCAAAATACTGCTATTTAATGTTATTTCAACCATATGAATATATAATTTATGTCATTGCATAGCATTAGGAATAAACTTTGCATAGTCAGCACAATTTATATAATATCAAACCTGATTGACACTGAGTAACAGCTATTCCAGGAAAAAACTATTGAAATTGGGAGTAATAATGCAGTTGATTCAGCATTTTGCTTATATTGGGCATATGAATTGATCTATCAAGATATAATACCTTGTTTTTAATATAAGATAAAAAATCAATAATCTAATAATTTTTATAATATTCAACTATACATATAGATACTGTTTGGACTGTATTGAATGTGTTGATATTGAAAGTTGTTCAAGTGCAGTTTTTGGATTTCACGATTCAAGAAACTTATGGAAAATGTAGAACTCCCGAAGCATTAGATTAATCACTGAGTTCTTATTGATTATATAAGAGAAAATCTATGTTTACACATTCGCAAAAGAATTCTTGAGAATTGGAAAGTGAAAAAGAAGTTTTAAATCGATATTATGTTATATCATTAATAGTATTGAATTTTGGTTGCTCAGTCGGAGGCCACTATACATCTTTTTAAAGTGGAAAAATGAGGATTATTTTGTGAATATTAAGGTTATTCCCGATTCAACATTATTAATCCTGATATGACTGTAGTTTATATTACAAGATACAAATTTTCATTGAAGAAACATTTATGTAAACATCAGAAAAATGTAATCATGATCATTCTATTCGTTTTACTATGTATATATAATCGATCAGTTTTGGTCAAAATATAAAAATCTCCAGAAAAACTGAAAAATTTGACAAAAACTTTATCGTCGACGATTATTTTGGGTTCAAATTCCAAAGGAATATAAAATGTAAATAATCATAACCAATAAATATAAAAATTTAAAGCATTTTGGTTGATGCCTTCACGCCCGTATTATCTCTGAAAAATTTAAATTTGACATTAAAAACTGACAGTTCTAACAAAAAGTCGGAGTTCTCAAAAATTTGGTGAGAAAATTGACAATATATATATGCCGAAGTTTTCTTGGTTTATTAAAACAAAATATTCATCACTTAACATCAAACTTGAATCTTCACTGAATTCCATCTCTTCTGGTTTAACAAGTGAAAACAAGAATGAACTTTTGCAGATTTTATCACAGTACAATTATTTATTTAACGAAATTACGAACAAAGATAAGGAATTCATGCGTCAGATCATCAAGAAACTTAGTTCTGGTAACCTAATCCATAAAATTGTTTCTTTAATCCAATTTTTCAATCAAAAAGAAATTAATACTGTGTCTACTTTCCTTTTAAGCATGTCAAGAGAATCTACAAATGATGTACTTGCTCGCTACTTAATGGAGCACCCGAATACCTTCCAAATTCTCAAATCATTTATGATTAAAACAAATCTTTGCTCAGCATCAAACATTCTCATCAGAGAGTGCATGAAACAGGAAAAATTCGCAAAGTTGTTATTTAAAACTTCATTCTATTTGAAATTATTCGAATTATCAATCAATAAGGATTTTGAAATTGCTGTTTCAGCAATCAAAACATTCCAAGAGCTGTTTGCAACATACCCGGATCTTTCATCCTCATCAGTTGCAGAAAATTATGCTACATTTTCTGCCTATTTATTAACGATTCTCTCAAAAGGCAGTTTCATTGTTCGCGCTACAATGCTTCCATTCTTAGTTAAGTACCTTATTGACCCAAAGTGCGCAAATCTTCTCGAAAAAATAATGGCTGATCAACTCTTTTTGATTCAGGTTTTAAAGCTCATGAGTCACAAATCTCGTAAGATTTACATTCCAGCCTATAGCTTGTTCAAGGTGATTATGTTCAAACAATCAACTCCTGGAGCTTATAAAAAGATTTTACAGCCAAATAAGGAACATATCCTTAGAAACCTCATGAAAATTGATATATCAGATGACGATGATTTGAGAATTGAACATCATCGCTTAATTTTGCGCCTTTAGACTAAATTATTTTGTTTGTATGTTTTTTTAATCAACTAATTTATTACTTGTTTTTTCTATTCAAATAACACAACGAAATGTTATAACAAAGCAATGAATTTTCTGCTTTTTTATCAAAATTTTAAAAAAATATCGAGAAATGAATAAAATAAAGCAATAGATATCAAAGAAAATGAATAATATCCCAACAAAATTATGATATATAACATTTAAAAGCTGCATTTCAGTTAATATTAAATTGATGATATAAAAAATGCTTGAGAATGAAAAATGCATTAAATGGAATGCAGTTATCGATATCAATATCAATATTCATTAATACAATATTATATCAAGTCAAAATTAAAAAAAAAATGATATTTCTAGAAATATCAATGCTATTAATACGATAAATAAGCATTTTTAAGTATAAAAAGAGTAACTTACAAAGATAACCAATTCTTGATCCAAACTTGATAATCAGTTGGAACTAAAGGCAGACTTGACTTCAAATCCTCTGAGAAGAGAGTGAATGTATATTTTGTTGAATCCTTTGCTGTCTGAACAACAAAGCCGAGAGAAATTAACTTTTCCCAAGCAAGATGTGCATTATCCTTATGAATCCTGTATAGGAAGTTGTGCATCTTGTATAGCTCATGGAGCTCGTGGCGGATTGCATCTATCGAATATTCTTGAATTTCCTTCACTTCGATCATATAAGCAGCCATGAAGAGGATAATAAGCTCTGTTTGCGAAAGTGTTCCAAGGAACCTTTCGATGGATAAATTATCCATGAATTTCTTCACGATTGTTTGATGATCATCAGAAAGCACGAATTTTTGGCCATATGTGATTGTTGTATGAAGGGTTGGCGATATCATGAATAACTGCTGAATTTGCTCAACATTGTCTGAATGGAGGAACTCATTTACGTAATTATTCCATTGTTTTGCTGTTTTCTCTTTATCTTCAGCAAAAACTAATGTTTTAGATAGGAATTCTACAGCTGTATCAAGTGTTGGTGCTGGAACATCGATATACTGTGGAGTAAGACGAGATCTAACACGTTTTTCGAGATTTGACAAAGGCTCAACAGATGAAGTATTAATGATTGAACAAATTGAAATTGTATTTGAGTGGATTGAATCGAAGATTGTATATAAGAAGAATTGACGCTTAATAATTTTTAATGAATCGAAGTGATCGAAAACAATGACTCCAGAACCTTTTTCTCTCAACACATCGAGAATTGATGCTGAAGCAAAGTTTCCTGTCTGTCTCATGAACTCTTTGCAAGCAGCTTTGTCTGTATCAAATATTCTGCAATCGATAACGACACTCCAAATGTTTGTAGGAAGTGTTTCCTTTAATGCCTGGTCGACACAGTACGATTTTCCGCTGCCAGCAGGACCAGAAAGGAAAATTGAGGTTGAATTGCCCGAAGAAACAAAGACTTCGAGCTTCTTTTTGATGTCATCGATTACAGGACGCATTCCACTGAGCTCACTTCCCTTTTTTAGGTTTTCGATCAATTCTCTCTTTTGGTCTAAACTAAGTTTTGGAGCCTCCATTTTTTTGTAAACTAGAATCCCCCTACAAAAACTATACTCCCCCTTAATATTTTTAAAATCAATTTTAAGGCTTTTCATATATAGTATCATATTATATTGGAGCATTTAAATCAATTTATAACGAAAAATATGATTATTATCGATAAAAAATATGTTTTCAATTTTCAAATAAAGAAGTAGATTTATTCACATTATTATAATTTATATAAAGAATACTTGTGTTGATAAATGAAATAATAAAATGTATATTACCTATTATTTTTTTTCAATATTCAATATTGGAATAATAAAGTAGATTTTTTGGTATTTTTATTGCTTATATAAAGAATAGTTGTGCTGATAAATAAAATAAACAAAAGTGAAAAGCTATATTACCTATAATTTTTTTCCATATTCAATATACGAAAAATCAAGTTGATTCATTTATATTTTTATAGCTTGTACAAAGAATAATAATGTTGCTAAATGATATAATAAAAAGTTAAAAGCTATTTTACCTATAATTTTTTCAACATTCAATATTAAAATAATTAAATTGCTTTATCAAAACTTTCTATTGAGATGCATTAAAATGAGTGTTTTAATTGTTCCAAACTGGATTTTGAAATTGGAAATTAATAAAACTAGTTTTAGGCACGTTTTTATAGAATTATATGTAAATTTAGTTTACATGTCATAATTTTGTCATTTAAAAAATTAATCATATTTAATTTAATATTCATTCTCTGTAATATATGAAAGCTGTTTCTTTTCTGCCAAATTTA